>JAGKTI010011416.1:11950-26442 GCA_018397915.1 Birgus latro | reverse complement strand
TCAGTCTCTCACTCTCCATCCTCTCCACATGGCCAAACCACCTTAATTCTCGTAATGCTTCATATCACATCCACATCCACCCCACAATGCTCCTTCACTTCCTTATTTGTCAGTCTGTCTCTCCATGTGACTCCACATGCTCCTCTCAAATAACTCATTTCCATTGCTCACACTCTTGACTTCTGTCCCTCCAACAGGGTCCAGGCTTCACTTCCATACGTTAGAGTTGTATCACAATAGTCATGTAGCAGCTTTTTCACTTCCATGCTCATTTCCCTGTTTCTTATCACTGCTTTCAAGGAACCAGGAACCTTTCCTCCCTGCTGCACCCTTTCAAGCACTTCACCCTCTAAACTTCCATCCGTACTCATCACACTACCCAGGTACTTAAACGTACTCACATTCTCCATATCCTGCCCATCCAATCTCACTGTACATTCACTGACTTCACTTCTTTCTATATATACTCTCTCTCTATATATATATATACTGTATATGTGAACACTGATTAATGTTTGTGAACTATTTTGGTTGGAGGAATGTAATGCAATATCCCCAGAATTACTATGGTAGATGTTGCTAGACCCAGTCATCTTTCTAGGCTAGGTTAAGTTGGGGTTGTTAAGTTCAAACCTTGCCAATGCAATGGTTGTTTAGGCCCCTGTCACACCTTCACAATTTGAACCACGATTTAGCTACAATTTGGGAAATCATGGTGGGTCGGGATCAAAGTCGTGGCGCAGTTGCGGTGAATCGTGGAGGTCAGGATGAGTCGTGGTAAGTCAGAGGAGGGCTACAACTATTTTGAATGGTTCAAAATTGTCGTAGCTCACTCTCTACTTACCATGACCCATTCCAACCTCCACAATTCATAACAACTGTGCCACAACTTTGATCCCAACCCAGCATGATCTCCTAAATTGTAGTCCACACTGTGAAAGTGTGATAGGGGCCTTGGGTACTGCTTATACTAGGCAAGATATATTGCATGTCAGATGGCCAATTTCACATTCATCAGAGAGAGGTATTTTATTTTCATTTTGGTATATTTATACTGAGTGTTTTGGAATGTTTTGATGATTTTTTTTTTTTTTTTTTAAATAAAGCTCATGTCTTTTGTCACTGCATATGGCACTTTTCTGTAATAATCATTTGCACAGTTTAATAGTTGGTACAATTGCACTTCAACTGAAGACTTGTGACAGGGTGCCAGAAATGTGAACCAGTGATATTACAATAAAGGTAATCCTCATTATTAATAAAGGACAAGTTTCAAAATATCAATTTTTTACAAACAGTTGCTGCTGGATATAGTGGGTGGTTGCAGCCCCAAGCTCATTTGAATGTGAAACCAGTGAATATCAAGCTGAAGTTGACCCTCTCCTGCAGTCCACCATTCTTCTTTCAGAGGGACAGGGAGGGAGTTGAGAGATGTTTGTATAAGTAGGCTGCTCCACTGTCCAGATATATCAGTGCTGCTACATGAAGGCATCCCTCTCTGTTGTAAATAGGGGGAACTGGATAATCATCATTAAAGGTGGCAGTGGTGCTTGTATAGGCAATTTCTTTTTAACTGATCTGTGGACTTACAAGGCAAACAGGATGTGGAAAAAAACAAAAAAAACAAATGAGGACTGCCCATATACAGTGTCAGTACCATTACATGACATTAGTGTTAAACAATATCATTACAGCATTGTACATAGTATGAATATTAGTCATTTAGATGATTTAATTGACTCTAGTATTTGATATTCCTAGGGATGATGCACTGTGGCTGGTGGGCAACACACTGCAGCTGGGGATGGAGGGTGGAAGCAACACTGCAGACGACACAGTTTTACTTGGGGGATCTGAGGTGCTGGGAAGAGAGGGGACGCTGCTGGAGACAGGGGAAGGCGAGACACTCCTCTTCCTGAGTGAGGATGTTAATCTTTTGCCATTTACCCAAGAGCTGCCTGTGGTTCATGAGCCACTAGTAAGTGCTAAGGGAAGGCCACCACTCCTTAGACTGATTTATAACTTAACTCTGAATTAGACAGCCAGTTTCCTTGATTTAATCTTATCATCTCCAAATAAATGTACAGTATTCAGATGAGGATATAATTTTTGGTCTGGAGGGGTAAGATATAGCCTTCAACCCCTTCACTATTAAAGGTCTATCCTAAGTTCAAGAAAACCACCCAGTGATAAAAAGAACAATATATAAAAATGTCACTGACTAATGGGAGTAATCATGCATATATTTGAAATGGAGTATTAAAGAACCAATACCTCAACCAATATTACTTTCACAGAATACCACATCAACTGAGAAGCTCCAGGTCACTGTGAGGGAGGAACAAAGGCAGTCAAAAATGGGTGGATGGGAACCAAGTGAGCAGGGTAATAATAATTCACACTCTAATTCTGCCCTAAATACTTTACACATCAGTACTGCTCTAAATACTTCACACACCAATACTCCTTTGAAAACATACAGTTGCCCCACCACCACTAAATCTTCAAAGACATCCCCACTTCAGCCTTCAGGTCCCATCCCCTCATCAGCTCCTGCATCCAAATGTCAAACCACTGTAGAAAAGTCGAGAACTGTCCTCAGTCACTCTTCCACTCCGTATGTAGTAAAACCTATAATAAATGTAAAATCCAGAGAAACTGAGAATCCTATATTGTTGCCTCAAAGAAAAAAGGGACAGCAATCAGGCGTGAAACTGAAACTTGCTGCCTGCTCTAAGTCGTCAATAGATGAGGACGAGCTGAGTGAGGAGCCACTTTTGGGGCCGTCACTGCGCTGGCCAACCCAACCCAAGAGCTACAGAGGTGCTAAGGCGAGGGACAGCAGTGTGCTCAGAAAAAATATTAGGAAGGTGAGGAATTCTGCATTATTATTGACATTTATATTAGTTCTTTGAGCGTTCACTATGGAGACCTTCAGCATATGGTGCTGTTATATGAAGTAGGTGAAGTGTTCTTTAGTTTCTCGAGCACTTTAGTGAATCAGTACTTGAGTCTGCTTGGCCAGACAAACCATGATTACTCAAAAACAGCATCACTCAATGTAGTGTTATCTTCAGGTTACAGTACACTGATTGATAAGCCAAATGACTTCTTGTACTTCAACAAACTATGGTATATACTGCATTTGGTGGTAACCAGTAAACGGATGTATGGTGGTCTAGTGTGATTAAATGGTTCATCCAGATGTGGCCCGTAAGGGTTTATAATCTTGGGGGGGGGGGGAATTAGGGGTTATGCACATTGAGTATAATGTCACTAAAGGTGCAAGTAACCTTGCCTTTAATGCCTGTACTAAACAGCCAAGCTCGGGACCTATACACTCCAGATTTCAGTGGCGGTGGGCTGTTACTTCTTCTTTTTTTTGTTTAAGTTCTGGTTGATGTAGGTATTGTTTCCTTCATTATATATTGTTTCTTTCATCCTCTGGTCAGATTCCCCCTCGTGTGGACACTGATGGTGAGACAAGTGGCATGGGCTCCTCAGTGGATGAACCAGTTGAGTCTTCCACTGAGAGTGCCTCTGAAGCCCCTCCTGCCCCTGGCCCATCCTTCCTGCAGCCTCGCACCTCAGCTGCCTCCAGCCCACGCAACCTCACCTCTACATCACCCACTGCCGTCAAGGTTAGTACATTGTTTATAATTCAAAACAGAACTGTCATACCAAAAATTTATGCATATCTGTAATAGTATACAGTCATGGACATGATGGTGAGTTTTAATAGTGGCTTTGTAGGCACCACACTGAAGAGGTAATTTTTCTTACCATGATGTGTTGGTTTTGATATTGTGAATACCAAGCAGCTACAGTTATCCAGAGTAAACCACCCCCTTTGTAATATACAGTGAAGTTCATTGTGGCTTTTGCTTTGCAGAAACGGCGTGGTGGGTGGCCCAAGGGTCGAAAGCGCAAACCAGAGCTGCCTGGAGTGAAGCCCCCCAAGGCACCACTAACTGCCTATGTCCTCTTCCTCAACGAACGCAGGAAATATTATAAAGAAACAAGGCCAGATCTGAGATTTGGAGCTGTGAGTTTTTTAGATCCTTGATATCAGTCTTAACCTTTTGATCATTTTACTGTTTTATCCTTTATGCATTTATCTTTTTTGTTTTTTAGCCATAAGTCATAATCCCTGAGGAGATGTTTACATTTTTGAAGGCTGTGGCCATGCATGCCTGTGTAAACCGTTTTTCATCTGTTGATGGCAATGAAGAGTGATATCGGGTGCCATGCATCTTCAACACCATATTTATATGTCATCAGTGAATAGCTAGGAGTAAATGTTCTTTAATAGTCACATGCCTTTACAATTGTCAGTTCTAATGAGGACCTCGACTTTGAGTTCCACCCTCTCCCTCTCCTAGGCCAACTGCCATCCAAGTCTGGTCTTAGCCCAGACTTTGTAAATATTTTTGGGTTCTGTTTCAGGGAGTGTAGTGCATGGCTAGTTACTGTGGTTTTGAACTCATATTACTTCCCTGTTACTACCTCCCAGGGATGATGGTAAGCATTATCTTTTGCATTCATCCTATTTCCCTAAGATTTCCATTCCCTTCCTTCAAAATATTGCATTCCCAGATGCCTGGAACATATTTATATGTTACTTGCATAGCCACTCTATTAGTCACTTTCTTTTCACCTATACTGTATAGGAAAGAATCACCTTTATATATATACAGTATATATATATTTTTCCAGGTGACAAAGCTGCTAGGTGCAGAGTGGTCCAGCTTGACTGCAGAACAGAAGGCAGCCTTTGTGACACGTTCCGAACTGGACAAACGACGGTACCGCAATGAACTCCAGGCGTACCGGCAGTCCCATGATTACCAGCTCTTGTTGCGAAAGAAGCGCATCAAAAGCAAGTACTGTATTTTCTATTGTAGGGTTGTGGTGGGCATATCTGATTTTGTTTACAGAATGCCTTTTTTAATGGAATTTTATATTATATGGCACCTGGTGCATTAGTGGGTAATTAAGGCACTCCAATCAGATTGAGCCTGTGCAGGTTTATATCCAAAGGGTGGTTGGGGTTTACTGCTCACATAATGCCACTCAGGAATCAGTGACGCTGGTCGCTCCCATCTTAAGTATTGGGACCAACTTGCTTAGCCCCAGGCTCCTACACTCCTCATGGGGTAACACTGGATTAGATGATGATAAAGTGCATTTTATTTTGTCATTATGTTTACATTTAGAAACCACTGACCATACTAGTAGCATGTGTAGGTCCTGTCACTTGGTAGCAGCTTTTCATGTGTTAAAATTTTGGCAGTCTTGAGTAACACAGAGGTCTCTTTGCAGGACCTCACCCCAACTCTTCCTCTGTGCTTTCAGGCACTATTCCCTACATGTTCACACCAATCATCCTCCTCCCTCCTCTCAACATGTTGGTTAACATGATACCATATTTATTAAGTTTTTGTTAGCTGCAGGATTTTCCTTTTTACTGTGTCCCAGATTTATTGAATTAGTGAGTCTCAGAAGTGTAATGTCACTGAATTTTTGTATTTTTGTGGAGGATGGTGCGGAGCCCAAAACCTAGAGTCTGGCTACACATGAGGCTTAGCCACATTTACACAGTAAGTCAGGGATATGGATCATATTATATACAGCTGTACCTCATCATCACCCTACTTATGCCCCTCCACCTGGTGGGTGGTAACTTTCAGTCAGTGTAGGTTTCAAGTTGGTATCAAACCACGTAGTAGCCAGAAACGGTGAAAAAGTTGTGTTCCACCAACTTCCCTATATTTTTCGTATTTTCTGACTTATTTTCCTTGTATACTGGTAACTTTAATCTTTCATTTGCTTTAGAATACTCAAAGGAGAGTCACAAACATTAGGTGATATCAACAAAATGCGCTGTTTTCAGATGTCATCAGGCGGGGAGGAACAACTACTGAGGAATCATCTGACTTCACTGATGAAATTGATGTAAGTAGAAAACTGATGATGTAAGTAGTAGAAAACCTTGTACATGTTTAATGCTCAGAGAAGTAAAGATGATAATGCTGTGGAATATGTCTGTCAGTCAGTCAATTCTTCAGTCAGAATGATTCCATGCTTCCTGTTAAGGGAGGCTGGAACAATTTTTTTTTTTTTTTAATAAATAAATAGGAAAAGTGACATCAGAGGAATATTGAATAATATGTAAGGATAGATTTGATGTAGGAGGATTGGGCAAGTTTAAGGGGATACCTGTACTGTCCACAGCAGTAGACTGGAGCAGGTAGATGGAGGTAATTATGATACTGTGCAATATTAAGAATCTATCTATCTATCTATTGCCAGACGCCTCAATCCCGCACGGGGTCGCCACAAACAAATCGCCTCCATGTCACTCTGTCCCCTGCCATTTCACTACCACGCTCCCAACTCACACCCCCCTCTCTCATATACCTCTCCACTCCATCCCTCCATCTCATCCTCGGCCTCCCCCTCCCTCTCGCCCCCTCCACCTCACTCACATACACTCTCCTTGTCAGTCTTTCACTCTCCATCCTCTCCACATGCCCAAACCACCTTAACGTGCTTCTCCTAACGCTTCCCATCACGTCCTCAACCACACCACAACGCTCCTTCACTTCCTCATTTGTTAGTCTGTCTCTCCATGTGACTCCACATGCTCCTCTCAAATAACTCATTTCCACTGCTCTCACTCTCGACTTCTGTCCTTCCAACAGGGTCCAAGCTTCACTTCCATATGTCAGAGTTGGTATCACAATACTGTCATGTAACAACTTTTTCACTTCCATGCTCACTTCCCTGTTTCTTATCACTGCTTTTAACGAACCAGCAACCTTCCTTCCCTGCTGCACCCTTTCGAGCACTTCACCCTCCAGACTTCCATCCTTACTCATCACACTGCCCAAGTACTTAAATTCACTCACATTCTCCATATCCTTCCCATCCAATCTCACAGTACATTCACTGGCTTTACTTCTCTCAAAGACCATCACTTTACTCTTCCCTACATTCACTTTTAGATTCCGTTTCTTACACACTCTCCCAAACTCATCTACCAAGCCTTGCAGCTCCCCTTCATCTTCGCTCAACAACGCAGTATCATCTGCAAACAACAGTACAGGGAGTTTCCAAACACTGCCCTCTCTCACTAGGGCCGGTCCAACATCCACTGCCCGACCTTGTATCTCTTACATGGTGTAAATGTGAAGCTGCTGAATTCCATGAAGAGTATGTATGAGGGTGCTGAGGATGCAGTGTATATGGATGGTGAACTGGGTGATTTTTTTTTTCCTATCTGAATGTTGGATTGAAACTGGTGTGTCATGTCTCCCTGGCTGTTCAGTCTGTGTATGGATGAGGTTATAAAAGAGATACAAGGTAGGACAGTGGATGATCAAGCAGCCCTAATGAGAGAGGACAGTGTTTGGAAACTTCCAGTACTGTTGTTTGCAGATGATACTGTACAGTTAAGTGAAAACAAAGGGGAACTGCAAGGCTTGATGATTGAGTTTGGGAGAGTGTGTAAAAAAGAGCATCTAATGGTGAATGTAGGGAAGAGTAAAGTTAAGGTCTTTGAGAGAAATGAAGTCACTGAACATACAGTGAGGTTGGATGAGAAAATGGAAAATGTTAGTGCATTTAAGTACTTGGGTAGTGTGATGATTAAGGATGGAAGTTTAGAGGGTGAAGTGCTTGAAAGGGTACAACAGAGAAGAAAGTTGGGAGCGCTGACCATCTACTCACTCGATGTCATGCTGCTTTGGATGTCTGCCCTTTCCTCTCTTCCTTCCTTTTCTGTGTGTCTTTCCTTCATTCTTTCCTCTTCCTTCTGCCTACAGGTGACCCTACACTCCCTCTTCTGTCTTTCTTTCCTTCATTCTTTCCTCCTCCTTCTGCCCGTGGGTGATTCTACACTGAGTGACAAGCCATATGGTTTCCTGTACACCAGGAAACCATTTACTACGTTGTGTGGTAACCATATAACCAAGTTATGGCGCCTAGTGGTTTAGTGAGTAATTAAGGCGCTCCAGTTGGATTGGGTCAGTGTAGGTTTATATCCAAGGGGTGGTTGGGGTTTATTGCTCACACAATGCCCTCTGGGATGTGTGAGGCTGGTCACTCTAGTCTTAAATGTCAGGACAAGCTTGCCTAACCCTGGGCTCCTACGCTTCCCATGGTGCAACATAGGATTGGCTGATGGATGGAAAATGTGAGTGCATTTAAGTACTTGGGTACAGTTGTGTGATGAGTAAGGATGGATGTTTGTAGGATGAAGTAATTGAAAGGGTACAACAGGGAAGAAAGGTTGCTGGTTCTTTGAAGGCAGTGATAATAAATAGGTAAGTGAGCATGGAGGTAAAAAAGTCACTCCATGATAGTATTGTGATACCAACTCTAAAGTATGGCAGAGAAGCTTGGACCTTGTTAGAAGGACACATGTCAAGAGTGAGAGCAGTGGAAATGAGTTACTTGAGAGAAGCATGTGAGTTACATGGAGAGACAGACTGACAAATGAGGAAGTGCAGGTGCATTGTGGTGTGGTGTGGAAGCATTAGGAGAAATACATTGAGGTGGTTTGGCCATGTGGAGAGGATGGAGAACGAAAGACTAACGAGGAGAGTGTATGTGAGGTGGAGGGGGGGAAGAGGAAGGGGGAGGCCAAGGATGAGATGGAAGGACAAAGTGTAGAGGTATATGAGAGAGGGAGGCGTGAACCGGGGGGGAGGACAGTGAAATGGCGTGGGACAGGGCGAAATGGAGGCGATTTGTTTGTGGACACCCCTCACGGGATTAAGGCATCTGGCAGTAGATGAATAGATAGACAATATGACTGGCTTGTAGGAGAAAAAATTATACAGAAGGGGAGATGAACATGACAAAAACAGCTAGTATTTGTCCATGAATAATGTTCTTAGAGCACTTCTTTCACACAAACTTTACAAAATGATTTACAGTGAAACAAACAGATTAAAAATAGATACAGTATATAAAGGAGAGAGTGAGACATACAATACAGGATAAATGGGAAGACTGTCACAATTTACAAAGGAAAGAAGTAAAAGTAAGACATAATGGAGAAAAAAGGAAGACTAACATAATTTATACTTGAAGTTCCTTCCAAAGTTAGACATTTGTCAACTGTTTCCCCTCAGGATGATGACAGTGAGGAACTGTACTGCCGCATCTGTGATCAGCTGTTCACATCCCTGCACAACAAGCGGGAGCATCTGTATGGCAAACAGCACCTTCAGGTATGTTGTAGGAGATGGTTGCACAGAAAGTCTAACTCCTTCACCAGTGATGTTTTTTAGTTTATGCTGCTCCTGACAGATTTATTCAGGTTAAAGAGACCTTTCAAACTCTAGGGTGTACATATAGCTTTAAATAACTCCCTCACCAGAAGCTGAAATTAGTCACCTGGAGGTAACAAGAACAAAGCAATCAAATACAATATGTCACTGGCTTGAAAAGATTAATCTTCTTATTTTAGGACAGTCTTCCTTCTTTGCATTCCACCAATCTGTCGTAATAAAAATATTACTTTATAGCCATTGTTTTGTCACTGTAGTATGCTACATAAATAAACTTTGAATGACGTGTGAAGAATAGTTGGTTAAGCTACTCTTTCTTCATATTGTTCATGCTTTATATCCCTTCTTATCCAGTCATTTATGGCTTTATTCAAAACCAGCCTTCTTTCCACCCACCCATGTAGTACTCATTTAGCCACACATTCTCACCTCTTTTCTGTCCATTTCTTAATGCAAGAGTTAACTGTGAATCTTTAATATTTTCAGGTATTCAACTAATCAGTTCTGAAACTTTCTTCCTCAGCTTGTTCCTACTGTCTGACCTCTTCTTTTACTTTCAATATATACAAGAATATCAGAATTAACTAATCTTGAATTTAGCTTTTGTTTTGTTCAGTTTCTTTGGAAGGAAGACCGTTGAAGACTCGCAACCTTGGACATTTTCTTTTTGCATTTAAAAAATTGTCTTTCAACCCTTCCCTTCCTCCCTCCTCATCTGTACTTTTAAGTGATATCCAAGTCTTTCTTTTCAAGGCCATCACAGGAGAATATCAGCGTGAGAGACTGGCAGAGGAGGAGCGACATATGGCAGGTGGGGGTGTAGTGGGTACTGGGCGGGGGGCACAAGCAGACTGCTTGTGTGGCCTGCCTGCAGCACAGAGTTCCAGGAAAGGTAAGATTACACCTGATATACACCTCTTTATTATATCAATCTCTAACCACTTCATTCCAAGAGGTCCTTCTTTCAGATGAACAAACTGTTGTGGTAGAAAAAAAAATACTGAAGTTCAAAAGTAAAAAAAATATATATATAAATAAAAAATAATTTTACTGAAGTTCATAATGAATTAAAGTGCTTACATCATTCATTGCTTTGTTTTGAAAGGCTCTGAAGATGCTTATGTGCATGTGCCTTGTTCACCTGATGTTGGCTTTCCATGCTGCATAATCTCTTGCACCTAGTATAATTACGCTCTGTATTTAGTATAAAGATATATACACCAAAGGTACTGGCATGTTATGCCTCATTGCTCAAAACCTTCCATTCTTGGAAGCCATGTGGCAGCATACACTTAAAAAGTCAATGGCACGTGATAAAACATGCAGGTTTATGTAATTCAAATTATTATCGCCCACCTTTAGCAAGGCGGAGCGATGATGTTTTTTGCCAGCATCTGTGCATGTGTCTGTGTATCCGTTTCCAACATATTTTGAAAAGTTGCGGACAAATTTTCACAAAACCTTAGGGAAATAGCAACTATGTGGATGTGCAGAAGCCTATTACTTTTGGTGTGGATTTGATCAGTCACAGCCGAATGTCAGCCACCATATGTTTTTTAATGTGGACTGGCTTTATGTGAAGCGCAGTGACTGAATTCCATAGAGTTTTGCGAATTTTCAAATTTATTTTCTACATAATTTTTTACTTTATCCAATGACATAATTTGGCAGGCGATTAGCTTTTGGCCCCCAAATGCATTTGTTTCATTACTTATGTTAAACTGATCATGTCTCTGAATATATACTGTTTTTACATGCCTCACATGCATAATTTGTCCTAAACTAAAATAGACATTGAATTATTTGAATTACATTAAAACAGACTTTACTAATTCTCCACAGCACCCACAGACATGTCATAAAACACTCACTGACACCATCACACCAGTCCTGAATGAGACAGCTACGGTATAACATATATTCAATATGGATGGTGGGCACTAGGACCAAAGTGCTGATGTGAATGAGTGTGGTGTGGAAGAGAACTCCTGGGACTCAGGAAAGGAATGTCAATTCTGTACTGAAAGTTGGATTAAAAGAATTAATAAATAAATAAAATAAAAAGCATCTCTGCCAGGCATGCGACGTATCCCAGGTGTGTGTCCTGCTTGCTGTACCACCCCTAGAGCACCCAGGACACAGGACGAGGACCACGATGGAGACGAGGAAGATGAAGAGGAGGAGGAAGAAGAAGAAGAAGAGGAGGAGGAAGAAGATGAGGAAGAGGATGCAACTGTGAGGACACCGACAGGTGGAATGACCAGCATGGCAGAGGCTCTAGAGGGAGTTATGGCAAAGGTTATAGGTGAGGCAGAGCTTGATTAGTTATTGTTTAGATCAAAGTATTTTTCAAAATATTGTTATACAAAGAAGTGTGAAATATGATATTGCCAGAATCAAAGAATGTTGTACACAGATTGTATTTACACTTTTCTCAAATAGTAAGCACAGGACTGTAAATATTAAACAGGCAGTTCCCATTGTGAATCAGTGATGTTAAGAAAAAAAAAAATCCCATACATCTGGTACTTTAAACTGGCAGATTAGCTTCAGAGTAACACTGAAACTTTTATGAGCAGTTTTTGTAAGTTACAGTGGACTTAATAGCAAAATACCATAGTATTCACAGAGACGACTTAAAGTGAGGACATGTAGTAATAATAGGTAATTACTGTACTTGAATTCCTTTGGTCATTTTTTTATTAAACTTGTGGCAGAAAGGGAAAAAGAGATTGTTGCACTTGAAGGGAGTCGCGAGGCAGCCCGAGCTCGCAACCTACAGCTGGCTGGGGGTCTGCTGCGTTTACGGGAGCAGAGTCAGGGGTTGGAAGGAGAGCAGGCACACCTCAGGGCAGAGAACGCACAACTCAAGGCCGAGGCAGACACACTGTGGATGCTGCCGGCTCTGTTTGGTGTCACACCGCTGCAAATGGTTGACATTACACTGAGGGAGCAGCAGGCAGAGGAAGGAGAACAAGAGGAAGAGGAAGGACAGTGGAATGAGGAGAGAGAAGGGCAAGAGCAATGGCAACCAGAAAATGTTGAGAATCAGTCTTGGCAAACACAGGAAAAGCCAGAGAATAACCACGGCCAACCACAAGAGGACCTGTGGGAGAGCAAACTCGAGGTGACGGAAGACCAGTTGGAAAATGTCCAGCTTAACAAACCAAGGGACATTTGGGAAGGTCATTTGGAGCAGGAGGAGACTCAAGGTGAGACAGATGATCAAAAATGGATTCCACAGGACCTTTGGGAAGAGGAGCTGGAGGCAAAGTGGCAGCAGCATGGAATCTGGGAGGAACATGAGGAGGAGCAGGATCCAGTGGAAGTGTTGAATGTACAGCAAGAAGAGCACAGGTGGCAGCAACAAATTAAAGGGGAAAATGAGGCAGAACCTGACTTTGCATCACTGCTCAAAGACAGTTGAGTAGAAGTGAAGTTGGCATGAACAAAACTTTATAAATAAAATTTGCTTTGAAAAGAATATTGGTATTAAAGGGTCAGGATGATGATGACGATGATTCTTTTGTTAATAGTACAGTGATTTGGAAAAATGAGACCCTGACTAACAACTACCTACACCTGTTGACTACAGAGTGAGAAAAGAATTATTGTATAAGGATAATGTTTTAAAATACTGTAAAATTTCTGTATTGCCATGCTCACCATCCACTCATTTGATGTAGTACTGCTCTTTGTCTGCCCTTTCCTTTCCTCCATCCATCCTTTTCTGTCTTTCTTTCCTTCATTCTTTCCTCATCCTTCTGCCAATGGGTGACTTTGCACTCCCTCTTGTCTTTCTTTCCTTCATTCTTTCCCCTTCCTTCTGCCTGTGAGTGATGCTACACTGAGTGACAAACCAAATGGTTTCCTGTATACCAGGAAGCCATTTACTATGCTGGGTGTGTATATATTTTTATATATACCGTATATATATATATATATTCAGGGTGATTCACGAGTTTCTCCGGAAACTCTGGGAAATGCAAGCTTATGCAATTCTAAGCATAAAATACTCTATAAGTATAGGTATTTAATGTAATGGTTTACAAGTGGTGAAATTTTCAAATCTGACATGTGAATGGGAGGCGGCCAGCTGGTGGCGGTCTTGCTGTGTTGCCAGGTTACTCAATTTTCTTTTAAATTTTGCACGTTTGTTTCGTTCTGAATGAAACTATTCTTTCATTAGCTGTCAGGTAAGTAAT
This sequence comes from Birgus latro, assembly GCA_018397915.1. Lineage (NCBI taxonomy): Eukaryota > Metazoa > Arthropoda > Malacostraca > Decapoda > Coenobitidae > Birgus > Birgus latro. The sequence goes on along the minus strand of JAGKTI010011416.1, from coordinate 12,938 downwards.
AGTTCTACATAAAAAAGTATGTCACTTTAAAGTAACAAATAATTCTACTATTGAAGGAGTAAGCATGGCAAAGATGCAATACCAGTGATACTCAGAGCTCAGCTGACAGTTTCCCGCCAAGTGCAGGCGAGTGTGGTAGGCCTATTTATTACAGGGACGGTTTCACCCACATATCGCTACAATGCCATTCACTCTTACAAACGTGGAGTATGCAGATATGATTTTTATCTATGGGTTCTGCAATGACAACGCTGAAGCATCAGCAAAAGAATACAGACGGAAATATCCAAACAGGAGCCCAGATACAAAAGTTTTTTACCACATCTACATGGAGAGGCAAGTTGAAGTACGACGCATAGTAGGAAAGGTACATCGCAGCCCTATCATCAGTACAAGAAGAATTTCATCCTGACTTAGTGTTCCACAAGCGAAGGTATGGAGGACATTAAAGCGGGAAGGTTAGCATCTACAACCCAGGGATTCTGCTCAACGACTTTATTGCTGTACTTGGCTAGCAGATCATCCTCAGCTGTGCAAGTACATTTTATACACTGATGAAGCCATATTTACCCGCAGTGGATTACATAATACTCGTAATGCACATTAGTGGTCAAAAGAAAATCCCAAGGAGACAGCTGAACGGAACTTCCAACACCGATTTTCAGTTAATGTGTGTTGCGGTAAGATTGACAACCAGCTGATTGGACCTCATATCTTTGAAGGGAGGCTTACAGGAGATGTCTGTGTTAATTTTATCAGAGATGAACTTCCCTTGTTACTTAAAGATGTGCCTCTGAAGACACGGCGACGTATCATTTTTCAACATGATGGGGCGCCTCCCATTCACATGTCAGATTTGAAAATTTCACCACTTGTAAACCATTACATTAAATACCTATACTTATAGAGTATTTTATGCTTAGAATTGCATAAGCTTGCATTTCCCAGAGTTTCCGGAGAAACTCGTGAATCACCCTGTATATATATA
>JAGKTI010011416.1:0-11605 GCA_018397915.1 Birgus latro | reverse complement strand
ATATATATATATATATATATATATATATATATATATATATATATATAATTTTATTGCTCAAGTAATGCCACAAACTGCACTGATAACATACAGGAGGCTGACTGTTTCATGCAGTGACATCAGTATAATCAGGCAGTGGAGCAGCCTAGTTATTCAAACACCTCTCATTTCCCTCCTTATTCCCAGAAAGAATGATAGTGGATTGCAAATAAAAGGCAACCTAAGGATGCAGGTCACCAGGTTCATGTTCAGATGAACCTGGGGCCACAACATGTAGGAGAATGTGAACATGCCATATGTAGAATAATTGGAAAGAAAAAGATGCTAGGAAGCTTCCTTAAATGTCAAGCATACGGTCCTTAGGTAGTTGTTGATCAGGGCACCTCGGTCAAAGAACATTATCACACTATCACTGTTGAGACAGAATATTTTAGTTGCAAGACAGAATATTTTAGTTGCACCAGTGAATGTCATTAACTCCTTCAGCCTTAGGAAATCCCTTCATTTTATTCTTGCCACCTACAGGTGATTCCTCTCTCCCCCCCTCCCTCCCAAGTTTAGTGAGGTTTGGTATTTAAGAGGTCAATGAACTATTTATGTAGCTCCTTCAGTTTGAAAAGCTCCTCATCTTTCATCTGGAGACTGAAAGAATAAAATACTGAAGGAGTTAACCTCTTCAATCCAGTCATATACCATTCAGGTATATTCTTGCTATTTTGAGACTTATTTTATTCAGCCAGTGTGACTTTTCCAGTTGAAGTAGTAAGTTATAGCATTATTTCTCCCTTTCTTAAAGATCCCTGGAAGCTAAGTAAAAGTGACTGGAGGTAGCAAGAATAAAATAAGTTACATCATCAAACTGAAGAGCTCAAGGATTGAAAATTATGAAATGGTAAAGGAGTTTGGAGATGATCATTGAGTTTTGCTGATATTTATTATAGATATCTCCTTGGTTGTCTGAAGTTCCTAATATGCTTGGTACCACAATGATCACGCCAGGATTACCCATAATTTCCTAAACCAATTCAGTCCAATAACATTCCCCTCCCTCCAAGTTTTATTTTTGCTATATGCAGATGGTTTTCTTCCAGTTTAGGGGGGATATCTGGTTGAGAATGGGTAAATGAAGTCTATATCTAACAACTCCAGTTTGAATACGTCTTTCCCAAGCTAAATAAAATTGTCTAATCTTATGAATAATTGGTTATAAAATATGCCATCATGTTAAAGGGTTTGAAATATTGAAAGTTTTAAAGCTCTTAGAATGTGATGCATTTTACTTGACAGAAAGTATTTTGGTGTATGGACTGTAGGTATGTCCAGTCTCTTAGAACACTGTAATGTTGGGAACGAGTGCTTTTAATCACAAAGTAAAGCATGACAACTACCTAATCAAGGGATATTGCCGCCTTCCACAAGTGCTTTTAGGAAGGATGATGACGACAATGATTTTACAATGGACATAATTAGTTAATGTTATGGAATTCCTTTGTGGAAAGTGTATACAGTATTATTATTATTGAGATTATGATCACTGTATATTTGTATAATGGTTCTGTCTGCAGGAAGAGCTGTAAACAGTATTTTTCTTGTGGGACCAGAGGCTAGATTCACCATACTGATTTCACTTTAACTTGGCCTAAAATTGACATCTCTCCAATTTGAATACTGACCTATAACAAGTGATTAACACAAGAACATAGCACTAGACATTAAAGAAGTGTTATGGAAATGTAGAGCCATAACAGTCTTATTCAGTGGCACAGCCAGGCCTCCCCCCCCCTCCAATTTCTACGTGTGTTTGAGAGTAAACTGCTAATCTTGAATGGCGAATACTTGTTTAATCCAGGTGTAATACTCGCTATGTCACATATTTGGAGAACTGAAAAAATATGCAATTTTGAGTAAAACGTCTTGTATACACATATACTTTTTAAGACTTACTTTACACTATGTGCGAGACAGATATTCGAATTTACCCACGGGGAGCCTTTGGCACCCGGATGGGTGAGGAGAGGAGGCAGGAAAGGAAGCAAGAAACATGTGATGCTCTGCGAAATGTTCATTTTCATGTACCTTATGACACATTATCTTTCAACGGGAAACTCTGCTACTAATAGGTTTATGTAATTAACTAGTTAGGAGTACCTGTGGGCATGTAGGCCTACATGTGGCAGAATTGGCAAGAAAAATAAACTATCGTGGCAGCGTTTACCGTCCATCAGCTGAGCCTCACTTGCTCATCACCTGCCTGCGCCGTCAGTCAACTCTCATCAGATCGTGTTGCACCAGTGACTAGTCCATAAGACATGCTGATTACGCTACTTGCACACTGTACTGTGACAAGAAGTGAAAAGATTTATTCCGTGGGTTTCCCTGGATCACTTTATTATGAAACGGAAGCAGCCACAGCAGTCAAATATATTGGACTTCATGAGTTCAAGTCCTAACTTAAAAGGTCAGTTAATGTTTAGCAAATGCATTACATTGTAGAAGATATTATTACTGCCAGTAGTAGTAACAAATGATAATGTCATGACATGAGCTCTACGTGAGTGTAGGTGCACGCAGAAACTGGAAGCCAATGACTGCTTAAGATTTTCGTTGTGATATATTTCAGACTTTAGTCACCTGTGCCCTGTGTGGCAACCATCACTGAAGTAAACTAATTATCACTGAAGTAAGTGAAGTACAGTATTTAACAGACGATGGATTTTCATAGACATTAGCGTTGAGTGTGGTGAGTTGGGACAGTGCAGGACACGGGGTGTGTTGGAACAGTGGGCACTGCAATGCCAAATGCCAAGACGTTTCCATTTTATGGTCCCCAATCAATAGCCCTGCCACAACTTTACAAATGTTAACACTAGTTTTCTATAGAACCATGAATAATGCTTGAAGAATTGGCAAATATGAAAGGGTAGCATAATGACTTTTGTAGAATTTCAATTTGAAAGTACACATACAGTATTTTGCCAATTTTCCCCTCCCACAGTCACAGTCAGTTTTAGAGCTAAAGGTCTACGTTTTAGTGCGTGGAATCTTCAGTTGTTATAGTTTTTTTTGTGATTTATCCAGAAAATGCATTTTTACAGCAAAGCAGGAAGAATTAATAGACAATTGTCCCGATTTGCCCACCATTTTTTTTTTTTTTTTTTTCACCCAGGGTGAGTTGGGACAACAATTTCATTTGTGATTTTCCCAAGGAAAAACATACTTTTCATCCATTATATACTACTATGTTTTATAGTTTGCTGGATTTATGGTGGTTTTGGGTGTCATCAAGTAGATATTTCTCATTTTCAGGTTGCATGCATGCCCTGAAGATAGAAAATGCTGTGATGTGGATTATGGCAAAAAAGCATGTATTGGTATAGTGCTAAACGTAGGGAAAAAGAGTTGTACAGTGAAATTTTCGGAAAGGAGAGGAACTGAGAAATGGAACTGGCCAGTTTGTGATGATATACTGTATACTGATGATATTTTCGGTAGTATATCATTGGTGGACCTGTTGTATTAGCAGGAACTGTATCTTTTATGATGCAAGAGGTGGACAGAGCCTTTCATGATTATAAAATGCATATTTTTCCGTGAAAATTTTCAGCATAAATAGCTACAGGCAACTTAGTGGAACTCTTAACTACAGAATATATATAGTGCAGTGCATTTTTAGTGTGAGGCGTGTGGGGGGGGTGCTAGGTTTATGATGGAAGAGTTGTGAGGTAGGATGGAATTGGAGTGCACTGGTCTTGTGATGAGGAGGGGTAGATTGAGATGGTTTGGGCATGTGGAGAGAGAACCCCCCCCCCAATTATATTTCTGGCTGCACCCCTGGTCTTATTCTATATGCTGCATAAGGACATAAATCTCCACCAAGTTAAGGTGAAAAAACTTTAATAAACTTAGGATCAGTTCACTGTTGTGTCTGGGATTTATTGTTTTGCAGGAGGGACAAGGAATGTATCAAAACTGGACTATCATGGGCAAGACATTGACTCACAGATAAACTGTATGATAAAATCCCTGTTGTAAGTTTTGTTTTTCTTGGGAAGGGTGAAAAAAGGAGAATGCAAGATCTTCCCACACTTCCCATTCTTCCTGTGAAAACATATACTGGTTACAAGTAGTTGTTGTATTCCCATGATCTTAGGAAGCTCACTAGTACCTCTTCCTTAGTGATCTGCTGTTTTGCGTATTACACCTACGGTAGATATTGCCTTGTATGCAGTTAAGGCCTTTTAGACTCTGAATGGTGCTGGAAAGGGACACATGGGCACTGATATAACCAGATAGATTCACCACCAAGTTTTACAAGTGTCCCTCATCTCCCTCCCTATTCCCTCCAAAGAGCATGGTGGACTGTGAAAAATGGCAATTTCAGCCTGCAGTCCACCAGGTTCATGTCTAAATGAGCCTGGGACTATCACAACAGATGGTGAATTGGATGCAAGAATACAAGCAAACGAACATTAACGTGCCATATGCATTAATAAACTGGTAAGGAAGATGTGCTATTGAGCCTCCTTAACTAATGACAATATGGGCCAAGAGGTGAAACAGATTCCAAAAGCAACAAAACAGAAAGCACAATAGTTCTCCATCTGTTGTACATTTTTTCCCCCTACTTTCTGGAATCTGCCTCACCTCATCCTCAGGTGGGAAAAAGAGGTCATGATGATGATAATTATGATTACTCCATGCCAAGCTTGGTACTGTACCTGGTATATAAACTTTATTCCTTCATATGAAGTAACTGACAGTTATGTATACAGTAAAGCCTTATTGTTCTTTATATGTTGCTTGCTCATTCTTGTCAATGATTCCTTCAATCTGTTGACAAATTTTCATTGTAACTACCTCCAGACTATTTTGTTCATCCTGTGGGAGACGTTTTATAGTGCAATGGTCAGTGACAGCTATATCTAACCTCGGCAATTGAAAAAGTCCATCCGTAACAATATAAATTTGTTTGGAAATTGCAAGAATAAAAAAAAAAAATAAGTCCTCTGGTTGAAACAGTTTAGTCCACAGTATATTACTGAATTTCCTACTTAAGTTACATCGGTACTTATAAAAGCTAATTCTCAAATTCCACTAATAATAATAATAATTTGGACTACAGTCCAGACTATAAACCCTTCAATTTGACATATTTTTCATTGTTCATGGTACAGTACTTCCAAGCAGCTTTATCAGATCAGGAAAGGTTAGATATAGCCTTCACTAACCTTTTCACTAAAAAAATCTCATGTACAGATGAATACTGTCATCTGGTGGTTCATTGATAGAAATGGAAAAGAAGTAATTGAACTGAAGAGATCTGTATTTGTAAGAACTGTCTTTCTAAATAAGCCAAGTAGTAGAAAGAAAGAGGTGAAGTGAGAATCAGCATTAAATTAACGTTTCTCAAGCTAAGTAGTTGAAAGAATGAGATGAAGTATGAGGCAGCACAAAATTACTGTACTGTTTCAACTACAGACAGACAGATGACAAGTAAAACATGACCAGGACTGTTTTATGTTGCTGAGTGCATGGGAAGGATAGTGGTGTATTGCTCACATTGTAGAATTAATAAGTATGTGTACAGTACTTAAGTATACAATACTTACAAATACAGTATCCATATCCCCTGATGCTAACATAGTATCTACAGTATATCCCTTGATTCTAAAACAGTCTCTATAGTATATCCCCTGATTCTACCCCATTATCCTTCAACCCACACAATCCAATTTTCAAATCCTCTGCAGTACATCCGTACCAGGCTCTTTCATCCCAGCCAGTCTCTCTTTTAACTAGTTCAGTGCTGTAAGTTTTCAGTATATAATGCTTCTTTATGGCAATTAATTCCATAGTAAAGTACAGAAGAAACTGCCCTTTAATGTTGTATTGTTACCTACAAAGCTGATTCACCAGTTTTTCCATTTTACAGAGCTGGTTGTACAGAACAAGTCATGATATAAAGGGGGCTTACTGTACCATGACATCTTTACCTTTCAGTCTTGCCACTACCACATGATTTTTTTCAGCCTATGGAAATCCACACATACTGATTTTTGTTTATGAAGACTGTTTGAAGGGTTGCTCTCAAGCTGAAGAAAATTGTCTGGCAGTACTAAGAATTAAATAAGTATGGAGGGGCCTAAACCCTTCCTGCTCACCAACATTTTTGACCTGTTGACAAATGTTTCTGGATATATGAGTTATGCCTGATAATAAATGTGATGGAGACCTTGGTACACTGTAACACATCACAGCTCACAAGAAGGTACTCGGGGTTTCACTGTTTTGTGCCATCAATAAAAAGACAAGGGCTTGTATTCTCGTCAGCTTAGCAACCTTCTTGCACCTCTTCCTTACCAGTTTATTTCTGTACATGACACATTAATATTGTCTTGTATATTATATATTTCTTAAAACAACAATGACTGCATAAATGGAACAATATTAACTCTTATGCCATCCAGGGACACATCAAGTTACATGACTTACACTACCACAAGCCAATTTTGTTCAACTAAGAGGGTTCTAGAAGTTAAAGAGGGGAATTCTAGTAGTTAAGAGGATTAAAAATTAAATGATTTATTGGAAATTCCCTCAACTGAATTTGGCTGGATACATCCATCCATCCATCATCCAATCCTACGTTGCCCCATGAGGAGTGTAGGAGCCCAGGGCTAGGCAAGTTGGTCTTGACATTTAAGATGAGAGTGACCAGCCTCACTCATCCCTGAGTGGCATTACATGAGCAATAAACCCCAACCACCCCTGGGATATAAACCTTCATTGGCTCAATCCAACTGGAGCACTGCACCACTAAACCACCAGGTGCCATAATTTGGTTATATGGTTACCACCCAGCATGGTAAACGGTTTCCTGGTGTGCAGGAAACCATTCGGCTTGTCACTCATAGAGTCACCCACAGGCAGAAGGAACAGGAAAGAAGGATAAAAGAGTGTAAAGTCACCCGTAGGCAGAAGGACGAGGAAAGAATGAAGTAAAGAAAGAAGAGGAAGGAAGGAAAGGAGGGAGGAGAAGATAGGGCAGACACCTGAGAGCAGCACTACATTGAGTGAGTGGATGGTGAGTGCTGGTTACAATATGAATAAAATACCCCTGGCCATCCATGGAAAAGAAAGGGTTAATAGTCATGTGCAGAAATACTCATAAAAGGAAGCAGATACAGTATAATTATACAAGGCAGCAGAAATATTGTAATCTTTATATAAAAGGAGGCAGAAATAATCATCAAAGGAAAAGGTGCAGAAGAACTTTTAAGCTAACAGGAATTAAGTCTAAGGTGGCTAATGTGATTTTGCTGGTGAAATGTGTCTGCTTGTATTCTGTTTATATGTAGCATTTACTGTTATTCAGACATGTATTTGCAGTAACTTTCCATTACTTAATAAGTATTAAGTACCAGTACTTCTTTTTGTCCTGTTGTAGCTTTAAATTGTGATACTTGTTAACTGTTGTGATCACCCTCTCCTGGCTTCAATACAGTAATGTGGCATACTGTACAGTAGTTTGTTACTGGTGTTTGTGTGTATATTTTGGTGAACTTTGCTGTATTTGTCTAGATCGTTAGGGTTCTGATCATCCTTGCATCCTGCCTTACTCAAGAAAGCAATGTGCCTGTGCATTCTGTTAATTTTGATGTCTTTAAAAGTGGTACAATTTTATGAGGTCAAGGTTGTATTGGATGTTCATGTTAAGAGCTGAATGTATTCTATAACCCAGATGTACTACAGTCCCTTCTATGGAACATTTACTTGAAGGAGGCTGTTATGATTACTGAATTACAAATCTTGTCATTCCAACTGAACCAGTGATTCAACAGCCCCACAGAAACTTTTTTTCAGATTATAAATAGTGTAATAAATCACTGCTGCACGTGTACAATCGGGGACAAAATTTTGCCTGATATTTCACTTCTCACTTTCCGTTGCTGACAAATAACCCTAGGCTGATAGAGGCTTAGTGTGATTCTGTGCCTATAGATGATTGTCTGAGATGATGCATCAGGGAGGAAAGTGACAGACATGCCCTAGGGGTGAAATGGATGCAGTGGAGTAATAGATAAATTTTTGTCCTATGACTGTCCCTGAAGATTGTCAAGGTTAACAGTAACCTTCCCTCTCCTTATGTTATATTGCTCTACAGTATTTAAATTTAAATGAGATACCGTAATAAATGGTCTCATCAGTTGACTGTTCATTCATGACCATCTTCAGATTCATTCAAGGCTCCCATCATATAGCTGTGCCACAAAATTCCAAAGAATGTGGTAAAGACAGAACATTAATTTGTTGAGGTTACTTTGTTACAAAGCATGCATTACAGAGTTTATCTGAATAAATCTCCCTGTACAATCAGTGATATATATGAGACCCTGGGTGTAATAACTGCCTGAATACCACCACTTAAAATTATAAAGTAATTTGTTGATACATTAGAATAATACACTGTAAAGAAAGAGGAAAGTGATAAAAATTACTGTAGTTCAGGAGTTATATAAATTTCAAGATTAGTGACAATAAATACGCTTTCAGTTGCATTATATAATAATATCATTTATGACACTTTGACAGTAAATTTTTTGGGATGCCTTATTTTTGTGTTGTTCATACCACCAAGGCACCTGTGATTGATTTCTCTTGATAAGCTGTTTTTTTTTTTCTTCCCTTCTCATTGCCATGAACAGTATATTTTTCAGTGTAATTTTTAAACCAACTAGGAATGTGGTATTTAATGGACAACTGCTTGAACCTGAACTTGCAACAGAGAGGGCAAGCCCTCCAATCTTTTCAAAGGTAATTTTTAAATCATGTTACAGTACTTAGGTAAAACATGTTGGGCCTCTTTTTTGTTGCTGATTAATGTATATGTGGCATGCAGGTGAAATGGTTCTATCGTAGGCATTCCCTAAATGTCTGTCAAAAACTGGTGGCTTGTCTCTATCTTCACAATTTGTTTTATGCATATGGCTGTAAATTTTACTTTGGTGCTTGTAAAACTTTTGTGGATAATATTTAGCAGAAACCACAACTGCACTGAAAGTACCTTATTTTGAATTGTTTTCTACCTATTTACTGCCATTTGCCGACACATCTATAATTTCCCACCTCAGGAGGACCTCAAGGGGGGGGGGGAGCTAACTTGTGACAGAAAAGTATTAGCAGATGGTGATGTAAAGAGAAAATATTCAAAATACTGTAACTGCAGTTGGGGTGGCTTTTCCTAGATATTTATTACACTACTTGTGCTTCAGTTTCTGCAGTACTGAAAACTGTCTGTATAATTAGATTTAGTTCTAGGACTGAGTTTTCATTTTTTTTCCTGATAACAGGTGCCCAAGGAAATGTTAGTTGAATTTATTATATATACATTATACAGTATACATATATATACAGTATATATATATATATTTGTCTGTTTGATGTGTGTTATTGAGGAAGTGAATCTTATGACAGGTAGTGTTCCTTACAGTGATATTATGCCAAATTTTCCATCATCTTAGTATGCTCAGTCTAATTTATTATAATTATACAGTATATAGTCATAGAATTTATAATGTCCAAAAAAACAATAAAGAACAAAATGTGTTAACTGACTACATCAATACCTAATAATAATTATCAACACTACAGTATGACTGGTTTTCATAAGCCATATAAAATCATTACCTGTAACTGCAGCATGACATGTAAAAAATGACTTTATCATGGTGATGGCATTAACAGTTTTAATTTATGACTGACATGTCTCCTGAGCTGAGGAGCACTTTGTATGGAAGTGGCACAAATAAAATAAGAGACTCCATCTTACCAAACTAGATTAAAAAAAAAAAAAGTTTGCTCGCACCCAGGTAAGAGTGAATGGAGTTTTGAGTGATGAGTTTTCTGTGAATGTTGGTGTGCATCAGGGGTCAGTTTTGAGTCCCTTGTTGTTTATCAGGGTGCTTGAAGCCCTCTCACGTGACTTCAGAGATGGACTTCCATGGGAGATGTTGTATGCTGATGATTTGGTGTTGATTGCAGAGAACGAAAAGGAGGCGGAGGAAAGATTTAAGAAGTGGAGCGATGGTATGGGGTACAAGGGCTTAAGGGTAAATGCAGATAAAACAAAAGTGATGATATCTAGGGTTGGTGGCGGTACAATCAGAGGAGAGGGAAAGTGGCCATGTACAGTTTGCCACAAGGGTGTGGGAAGTAATTCCATCTTGTGTAGTGTTTGTGATAAATGGGTGCACAAGAGATGTAGTGGTATTAGAGGCAGACTGCGAGATAATACTGATTTTATGTGTGCGGCGTGTCGGGGAGAGCAGGTGGAGATTGTTAGGCGTGAGAGGGTTGAACTTGCAGGTGAGTCTCTTGAGTGTGTGGAGTTTTGTTATTTGGGAGACATGTTATGTGCCAGAGGTGGGGCTGGAGTTAGCTCGGTTGCTAGGGTGAGAAGTGGTTGGAAGAAGTTCAGGGAGCTGTTGCCTCTCCTGACATTGAGAGGACTCTCCTTACGTGCTAAGGGGTCTTTGTATGCTGCATGTGTTAGGAGTGTGATGCTGTATGGTAGTGAGACCTGGGCAGTAATGAAAGAGGATATTCGCAGGTTTAAACGTACAGAAATGACCATGATTAGGTGGATGTGTAGTGCGTCCCTGCGTGCAAGGCCTGGGGGGGCTGGGTTTACGATGGAAGAGTTGAGAGGTAGGATGGGACTGGAGTGTATTGGTGCTGTGATGAGGAGAGGTAGGCTGAGGTGGTTTGGACATGTGGAGACGATGGGGGATGATAATTGGGTACAGAGGGTGAAAGGTGTTAATATTGAGGGAGGGGAAGACCGAGAAAGACATGGGACAAGGTCATTAAGTGTGACTTAAGGGTTAAGGGACTGAACGCGGAGGCTGTCAGGGATCGAGCAGCGTGGAGAGTCGCCATTAGGTGACCAAGGCCGACGCATGCAAGCATGTTGGAGCCTTCAAAAACGAAACTAAACGAAACAGTACTTAATAAATGCTATAGTTACATGGGGTTATCATCGAACCTCGTGCTCAAGGCCTCTCCTTGACTCTCCCAGCCAGATGACTGACCTATCCAATATGATCCATCAACAGCCTCCTCTTCATCACAAGCAGTGAGAGTTGTACTGCTATGGACGGTGCTGCTGAAGGTGAAAGTTCTTGCCATCTGTCATGATGGGTGAAAGCAGGGAGGTGGCAGCAGTAAGAGGTAGGTAGTAAGGTAGGTAGCCTGTGGCTTGTGGTTAGCAGGCAGGAACACCAATTGTTACTACTAGTGTTAGTCATTGCTTTCAGTGAGAATACAAAACTCTGTAAATTAATTGTACTTTGCCAGATGGCACAAGCTGTAGTGAACCACATGGCATATACAGTACTGTACTACCAGCTCGGCAACAGTTAATTGTCATGACTACAATTTCCACTCAGTCTTATAGTTAGGATCTGCTTCCAAGATAAAATAAACTAGTCAGTGTACTGTGTATCCTGAACAGATTTCTAATGTACTTAAACACGCCATACGCATGCTCCAGCAGTAATGGATTAATTCACACCGGATAACAAATGTAACAAAAAAGATACGGCTA
>JAGKTI010011415.1:0-26442 GCA_018397915.1 Birgus latro | reverse complement strand
AAGGGTGGAATCATCAGCATGTGAGTGGATAGGGTTAGATGTACAGCTTAGAAGGTCACTGATGAATAAAAGGAAGAGAGTAGGTGATAGGACAGAACCCTGAGGAACACCACTGTTGATAGGTCTAGGAGAGGAACGATGGCCGTCTACAACAGCGGCTATAGAACGACCAGAACAATTATTGAGACAAAAGGGGGGAATTTGAAGACAAGCTCTGGACCAACCTGTTGATACGATGCTTTCAAGACTCCAAGTGATCGTCCCCAACAAGAACACTCGCGTTCGCTTGCTGTTGGCCCAACATCGGAACTGACTTCGACTTATTACTCTTCAGATTACTTACTACAACAACTAACAAAGAATATGCAACAAGGAATTCACTTTCGCCATACTTAGACAAAACTGACTTACGATGTTTAAAATTTTATGGCAACCATATGGGTCTGACAGTTTTTACCGAAGTCTAAACTCACGAGTTTTAACTAATTGTAACCATGTGTCGCAGCTGTCCGGTCTACGTAACTTGGCGTCGGTGAAAATAAATAAATTTCGCGGTTACAAATGACTATTATCAATAGTCATACTTTACCTAAGCTCAAATCCACTATTATATAGTACAAAAAGATGACAATACCAAACCTAACTACAAAATTCTTAATTCAAAGTGTAAATACAAACTATCACGAATTTTAACCTCGAATTAACTTTCTTTGCCTCTTTATCGAAAACAGATCATGCTTTGCACTTCCATCTCGCTCCATACGGTCTTACCTATTAATAATATTTCACTCTTGCTATACATTAACTAGGAAGAAGCAAATCAAACTACACTTATATTACACTTACATTATACTTATACTAACTTATATTACACTTATACTAACCTTAAAATTACGGCATTACATAGCCACTGTTGTAGGCGTGTCGGGGCATTGTTAATGGCGTTGATGGGCAGCCTGGAGAGTGTGTCAGTGTTATTGTAGAGTTTGCCAGGTCGGTAGGCTATGTCAAAGTTGAACTCTTCTAATGTCTCTCTCCACCTGATGAATTGGGCTTTGTTTCTGACTGGCGTAGCCACTGGAGTGATTGATGATCCGTGATGATGGTAACATGGGTCCCGGATAGGTAGGCCTGGAAGTGTTCTAGTGCCCAGATAATTCCCAGGCATTCTCTTTTTGTGGCTGCCTAGTTTTTTTTCGGCTTGGTTGAGGGTCCAACTGGTACAGGCAATGATTTGTTCTCATCAGTCTTGCACTTGTGCAAGAACGGCCCCAATTGCCACGAGAGAGATGTCTGTGTATAGACGGAAGGGCAGGGAATAATTTGGAATTGGGATGACTGGAGCGGTGACTAATCTGTTCTTGAGGGTTTGGAAGGTGTCTAGTCGTTGCAGTGTCCAGGTAAATGGTTCTCCCTTTTTTGTTAGTCGTGGAGAGGCTCGGCGATATTGGCGAAACCCTTAATGAAACGCTGGTAGTAGGAGGCGAGGCTGATGAATGCACGGACTTCATGCACATCGCCGGGGATAGGGATGTCTGCGATGGCCCATAATTTTTCTGGATCTGGTGCGATGCCCGGCTCGGAAATGATGTGCCCAAGGAAGGAGATGGAGCGTTGGGCAAGGATGCATAGTGGTTTGAGTTTGAGTCCCGCTTGTCATATTCTCAGGAAGACCTTTTTTAGGCGGTGTAGGTGGTCGGCCCAGGTTTGGCTGAATACGATGACGTCGTCTAAGTACGCCAGACATATCTCCCAGGTGAGTCCGCAAAGTACAGATTCCATTAGGCGGGAAAAGGTTGCTGGGGCGTTGCAGAGGCCGAAAGGCAGCACGTTGAATTAGTAGTGCTTGCCATTGCTAGTGGAGAATACGGTCTTGCCTTTGTCTTCGGGGTGGACAGGCACTTGCCAGTATCCCGACTGGAGGTCGAGGGTGGAGAACCATGATGCCCCATATAGGGAACTGAGGGAGTCATCTATACGGGGTAGAGGTGTGGCGTCTTTGGTGGTGACATCGTTCAGCCGCCTATAATTGATGCAGAAGCGTGTGGTGCCGTCCTTTTTTTTTTTTTTTACCAGGACGACAGGGGATGACCATGGGCTAGTGGATGGAGAGACTACACCGGCATTGAGCATGTCATGGACCTGCCGGTCTTATTCTCCACTATGGTCCCCGCTGCAGGGGGTCACCTTGATGTGGTGGCGGGGCTAGAAGCATGGTTGGCGGTGCCACCTACTTTGGGGGCGTGCCTACCTTTGTAGGGTTCGGCATTTGTCAGCTTCGTAGACCAAGCACCCTCTACATCACTAGTGGAGGAGGCCTGCTGGTGATGTTAGTCCCTGCCCACTTGCCAGCTAGGGCAGGACTGTTGCCTCCCCACGTGTTAGCCGTGCTTGGCGTCCCGTAATGCTGGGAGACGGGAGTCCTGGAGGTTGAGCGATGCTGCACGATGCGCCCTGCAGCTAGCAATACACCTCTTTGGTCCCTTATTCTGGCTAGACGGGTGGCCTGGTTAGGCGCGACCAGGTCAATCGGCTGGTCATGCGTTGGCTAGGGTCAAGTGGGCACTGGGAGGCCTGGTGGCTCCTATCGTCCTGGGGTCACCCTTGCCCAGGCCCCCCAGTGGTTACCTGCGTATACTCTCCCGCTACCTCTGGGGTCGCCAGTGGTGTCATCCCTGGCAACTGTCCTCCCCTTGTTGGGCTCCGTGGTGGGTGGAGGGGTGGGGGAATGAAGTTTGTTATGTAGATTATGGCATCAGAGAAAAAACTTTGGTTGACGACTCAGGCTCTGCCCCTGGACGCACTCTAATTGCCACCTTGGAGCCTTACCAGGCCCCTGGTGAAGGTCCTCCTCTGCCCCAGCGTTCTGCTGGGACTGGGAGCCGTTCACGTCGGGTTCGTCCGGTTCTTGGTTTCGGCCTTGATGGTGCAATGCCCACAACATACTCAAAATATCTAGTTGTGAAGCCCTGTTAGGGTGGATCAGTTCTAGATATGGATATTTTTGACCTGCACCGTGCTATTGTTTCTACCTGTGGGAGGGAACCCAAGGTATCTACTCAGGGGGGTGGAAGCATCCTTCTTGAGGTGTCCTCCCCAGAGGAGAGTTCCCGTTTGATGGCTCTTACCTCTGTCTCTGGTACCAGTGTTTCCTGTGCCCCACATGTAACTTTTAATCAAAGTAGGGGTGTAGTATTTTCGCGTGATCTTCTCCGATATTCGGAGGAAAAATTGTTGGAAGAACTGCGGTCATCTGGTGTGGTGAAGGTTGAGTGCCTTGAAGATCGATGGCATTTAGACCCCAACTCCGACTTTGTTCCTGACTTTTGAGAGATTACGGTTGCCTTCATCGGTGAAACTGGCATGGCTGTCACTATCTGTGAAGCCTTATGTGCCAACCCCCAAACGCTGTTTTCACTGTTAAGGTTATGGGCATGTCAGCTGATCTTGGCGCTGTGCACAGGCTGGCCTTCCAGGTGTTTGTGTTTCCTGTGGCGGCTCAAGTCATACCAGTGACTGTCCAGGACCCCTTAAATGCTACCACTGTGGAGGTCCTCATGCTGCATCTTCACGAAACTGTCCTAGATACTGCCTGGAGAAGATCTTGACCATTCGCACATATGAGAAGGTTTCATTTCCAGAAGCAATGAAGAGGGCCCAGACTCTCTTCTTCCAACCCAGGATCACTTATGCTTCTGTCCTATCTGGAGCACCTGTGCATCGTTCGATGTCCCAAAAGTTACCTCGACCCAATAAAGTGCCCACTTCCACATCTCGATTGCAGAATGCTATCCCCAGAGATAACATTGCACATGAGAATGGTGCTCACCCCCCCCCCCTACTTCGACTGTTTCCACCTCCACTTCGGTGACTGAGGCTTGCGCACTTCTGTGGTGATGAAAGATGTTCACGTTGACCAAACGTCTTCTCCCATTTTACCCAGTAAGCCTGCTCCAGCTGTTCCCGCCCCAACTCCGGTGGCTGATGACTTGCTTACTTCTGATTTGGTGCCTATGAACCAGGAATCTTCCCCTCTCGAGATGGTAGCCCCTGCAGGCCAGGTCTCAGCCTCTCCACCTCGGTCCACCAGTAATAATGATGTGCACTTTTCCATCTCTAAACGCCATCGTGGTTCCTCTGAGTCTTTGAGTACAGAAGATCCCCCAAGCAAGGTTTCACTCGTAGAGTCCTCCCCATCTAATGTTAGTCGTTCTGTGTGCCAGCCCTTGGACCTCGCCTCTGGGTCACGGCGGGCTCCTCAGGCGTCAGTTGAGTCTGGCGCCTCCTCCTCGGGAGCATCGGAAAATTCTCCTCCGGTTGCCTCTGAGGATTCTGTCCTGCTCCCTCCAAGCTCGGAGGCCAGGACCCCAACCCCCACTACTCGTCCCCCTGGGTCGTTGGGGGCATCGGACAGAGGTATGAATAAGAATTCCTCATCTACTGGACATCGTCAAGTAACAGTGAAGTCTTCTACCACTTTGCAGGGCCCAGGTCATCGCACTGTTCACAGTGCTGCTCGTGAATTGCCCCCTCGTGGACGTGTCCGCATTCCTAAAATGGCTGTCTCCCAGGGTCACTCAGTAATCTCCACTAAGTTACCCTTACTTCTCTGTAAATAGTTCCTCCATATTCCTTCATCTTTTTAGTTCTTTTATGTGTTTTTATGCTTTTACCTCACTTTTCAATAGTGTCAATGGCTACTATCATCCAATGGAACTGTCGTGGCCTATGTGCCAATTGAGAGGAACTCCGTTGGCTTCTGGTAAGGTATTCTCCTGTGTGTGTTTGCCTTCAGGAGACAATGGTCGGAGATTCTTCTCCCTCCAGTCCTCCTTGTTACCATGTATTTTATTCAATTCCTCTTCCTGGACAGGGACGTAGTGGTGGTGTAGCCATCCTCCTACGCAATGACACCCCCTTCATCCACCTGAATCTTACCACGCCTCTACAGGTTATTGCTGCCCGGGTTTTCCTTCACCGTTATTATACAGTATGTTCCATATATTTACCACCCAACACAACAGTTAGCAGGGACGAGCTCGAACTCCTTATTCGTCAGTTACTTTCACCCTTTCTACTCTTGGGGGACTTTAATTGTCGCCATCCGATGTGGGGTGATTGCCTTACTAACCAACGTGGAGATTTGATGGCATCACTACTGGAGACTGGAGACCTTGCTTTAATTAATACTAGGGCATTTACACATTTTCATCCCCAAACAAGTTCCTTTACTGCCATCGACCTCTCTGTTTGCTCACCTGACTGCATCCTGGATTTCACCTGGGAGGTTATGGAGAGCTTGCATGGGAGTGACCACTTCCCTGTTCTCCTTGCATCATCGGTATCTGGTCCCTGTTCCCGCTTACCGAGGTGGAGATTGGATAAGGCGTACTGGTCACTTTTCTCTGCTTTGGCATCTTTTGATTTCTCTGCAGAGGAATTTCCAGCTATAGATGAAGCCGTTTCCTTTTTCACTTCCACTTTGCATTCTGCTGCCCTTCAGGCTATCCCAAAAACCTCTGGCATGTATCGCTCTCGACCTCTTCCCTGGTGGAATGAGAAATGCTGGGTTGCCGTACGGGCTAAGAAGATAGCTTTTTCCCGCTATCGAAGACATAGAACTGAGCATAATCTTATTTAGTTCAGGAGGGCAAGAGCTAAGGCTCGTCAGGTGCTCAAGGATGTTAGGCGGGAATCTTGGAAAGCATATGTTTCCTCAATTAACTCTAGGACACCAGTGTCTCAGGTGTGGAAGAGGGTCAGAAAAATTTCGGGAAAATTTACTCCAACTAAGTCCCCTGTGTTGAAGGTCAATGGCATTCCTGTCGGTGACCCCGTGATTGTGGATGATATTATGGCATCTGCATTTGCAGCAGTCTCTCGTAGGGACGCTGTCACTTCAACGTTTACAAGACACAGGGAGTTGGAGGAAGCTAAGGTGCTGGACTTCTGTTCGGAGAAAAGGGGAAAGTACAATCTCCCTTTCTCTTCTCGCGAGCTACAGTTTGCCCTTTCCCTTTGTCATGACACATCTCCAGGGCCGGATGACATACCATATGTGATGCTTCAGCACTTGGATGATGATGCACTGTGTTCTCTCCTCAACCTTTTTAATAGAATTTGGAGGAACTCTTCTTTACCCACCTCTTGGCATGAGGCTATTGTATTGCCATTCCAAAAGCCAGGGAAAGCAGGGTACAGTCCTCTTGAATATAGGCCGATTGCCTTGACGTCCTGCATGTGTAAACTGTTTGAAAAAATGGTTAATACTCGGCTTATATATTTCCTCGAAAGGAATAAGTCTCTTTCTAATTGTCAGTTTGGTTTTAGAAAGTATCGCTCAACAACCGATGCGCTGGTACGTTTTGAGGCAGCAGTTTGTGCTGCCTTTGCTAGGAAGCAGCACCTAGTATGCGTTTTCTTTGACCTGGAAAAGGCATTCGACACAACATGGAGGTTTGGGATATACAAGGAACTACATTCTATGGAATTACGTGGAAGACTGCCCCTGTTTCTAATCGATTTTCTTCGTGATCGTAAATTCAAGGTTCGAGTTGGTGCCACCTTGTCTCCTTCGTACCCTCAGGAGGAAGGGGTGCCTCAAGGGAGTGTCCTTAGTGCGACTCTGTTTGCAATTGCGTTGAATGATATTGCAGCATCAGTTCCAGAAGGAGTATCTGCTTCTCTATATGTTGATGATTTAACATTATGGTTTGCTGCTTCCCGAATGGCTGTGGCAGAGCGTAGAATGCAGCTTGCTCTAGACAGGGTCACACACTGGGCTAGCATGCATGGCTTCCGTTTTTCACCAACTAAAACAGTGGCCTTACATTTCTGTCATTTGAAAGGTATACATCCAGATCCAGACCTCCAATTGTATGGTCAGAGAGTGCGAGTTGTAGATGAGGCAAGGTTTCTTGGCCTTATTTTCGATAGGAGGTTGGCATGGGTCCCTCATATCCGCTCTTTACATTAGTCATGTCATCGAGGCCTTTCTCTCCTACGGACCTTGTCCCACATGTCATGGGGCGCCGACAGAACTACCCTGCTACACCTTTACCGTACCTTAGTGAGGAGCAAACTAGACTATGGGTGTGAGGTGTACTCGTCTGCTTCGGAGGCACGGCTGCGCCCATTAAATTCAGTCCATCATGCTGGGATCCGTCTGTCTACTGGGGCTTTCCGCTCGTCACCGATACCTAGTCTGTTGGTTGATGCAAATGAGCCACCATTGGATATCCGTAGACAGTCCTTATTAGTGCGGTGTTGGCACCGCCTCCACCGTCTTCCCAACTCTCTGTGTAGTAGGGCTGTCTCTGAGATTGCTCTTCACCACTTTTACGACACCCACCCTCACCATCCCCACCCATTTGGGTACAGAGTAAGGGCTGCCATGGAGGAGTTGTGTATTCCCTCCTCCCCTGTTTGCCCAGTGCGTGTTTCCCGAGTGACTCCATGGCTTCTTCCAGAGGTTCAACCGTGTGATTACTTCCCCGAGAGAAAGACCTCCCTTTCCTCACAGGTGGCCCTCTCTTATTTTTTGGAACATGCCACTACCCACAGTGACTCGATCCCTGTGTATACAGATGGGTCCAAATTTAATTCTGGGACTGGGTTTGGTGTCATTCTTAATTATTTTAGCAGTGGAGGGAGTCTCCCTCCTTCCGCATCTATTTTTACTGCTGAACTTACTGCTATTTTAGTTGCAGTTGAATTGATTTTTAGTTTACCTCCATCTTCTTTTACCATTTTTAGTGACTCTGCCAGTGCCTTGCAAGCTTTGTCTTGTACCTCCTCATCTCATCCCTTAGTCTTGGCCATCCTAGAGTGGCTCTAGTTGCATAGGCGTGGGTACTCTGTAAAGGTGTGTTGGATCCCTGCCCATATGGGGGTTGTTGGCAATGAGCGAGCTGACTCCTTAGCGAAAGCTGCTGCATCACGCCAATTCTCTCCTCATTACCGTGTCCCGTTTGAAGATCTCCGTGCAGCCAGTATGGCGGCTGCGCGTTCTTGTTGGCAGAAGAGGTGGGATGCCATTGGGTCAAACAAGCTTCGCAGTATTCGTCAAGACCTGGGTGATGGAGGGTATGTTGGAATGTCCCGCCAGTGGGAGATGGCCTTGGCTCGCCTGCGGATCGGTCACACTAGGCTGACCCATGGTTTTTTAATGGAGAGGGCTCCCCCTCCCTTTTGTGATGACTGCCTAGTTCCTTTGACAGTACGGCACATTCTTGTGGAGTGCCCCAGTCTGGGAGACCTTCTTCAGCGGTACCTTTCAAGGTGCCGGACCGGTGATGGGTCCTACCTTCTCTCCTTGGTGCTTGGGGAGGAGGCTTGTACTACAAAAGGAGGCACATTCTTGTTTTTAACTCATGCTGGCCTACTGAGGAAGCTATAGTGCTCAACTCGTTTTAATTTATATTTTAAAGTTGTTCTTATAACTCTGTTTATGGTGTTTTTAGCTTATACTTGTCTTTCAGTTTTGGAGTGTTCTATGTCTCCTCTTTTTTATGTATTTTACATTATGCTGATTTTTTTTTTTTTTACAGTTTTGTGTTCGGCGGCATATGACCCTTGCTGTTGCGCCTCCAACTCAATTTTCATTCATTCATTCAATCATTCATTCTCCCCTTTGGTTCGGGATTATTCTTCGGGATGGTTGGCGTATGGGCGGTCCAGTGGTATGTATCTCGTGGGACAGATATGTTGTATGGCCGATGTCTGTGGGTCCCGTGGAGAATATGTCTTGGAAGTCCAGGAGGAGTTGTTGGAGAGAGCCGGCTTGATGTTGGTTGAGGTGGTCTGGGATTGGGGGTAGGATGGTTGTGGTGGTTGGGGGGGTTGGGGCATGGTTCTGCTTCCTCCAGGACCCCAACAACAAGGCTCTTTGGGAAAGGTAAGGGGGGTGCTGGAGATGTTGGCCGCTCGTACTGCTGTCATGTGGAGGGGTAGGAATGTGGGGGACATGAGACAGGCGGCAGTTTCTCCTGCTAGTGGGGTTAGGGAGAACAGAATGGAGTTTCTAGCAGGGTGATGAAGCTGGAGCCATGCTTCATGTTGAGGAGGAATGGTTAGGGCGGAGGCTATGGTGGCAGGGAAGGTGGTGGGTGTTGGTTTGGGGAAGGGGACTTCGGGGTTGTGGGCGGGGAGGCTGTGGTGAGTCGAGTAGGGAGGTGGGTGGTGGGGCATGTGCACGGTGGCTGGGTGGTTGGGTGGTTGGGCTAGGTGCTTTCTTGAAGTGGAGGCGGCGTTTATAGCAGTCTATACTGATGCGGAGTTTCTGAAGGAGGTCCAAGCCCAAATAACCATCGTATGGCGTGCAGGTGGAATTGAACACTATGAGTTTGTGATCGGTAGTGACATTTTGGTGGGTTTTGGCTCTGAGCGCCTTTGTCTCCCCATGGATGGGTAAGGGCCCGTCCTCCGCGTCTACGAGGTGGGCGGTGATGGGGAGTAGGGTGCCGAGAGCTGAGGCGTGACGGGAATAGAAGTGACGTCCTGCACAACATTGGACCAGAAAATATGGTCTTTTCTACAATCAATTTATTAAGTGGCTATTATCAGATAGGATTAGATGCAGAATCCCGCAAGTACACTGCTTTCTCTACTGACAGTGGCCATTTTCAATATAAGAGAATGCCGATGAGATTGATGACGGCTCCTGGCACATTCCGGTGATTGATGAATAGCGTATTGGCTGGAATATTAGGCGACAGTAATTCTCTACCTGGACGACATCATATGCAACACCCACACTAGCAGAACATCTACAGAAGTTAGATCAGCTACTACACAAGTTAGCCAGTGCAGGTTTAAAAATTAAGCTGCTTTAAGGAAATAAAACTCTTAGGCCACAGACTAGATACAAAGGGGATCCACACCTCTCATGACAAAATAAATGGAATAAGAAATTTCCCAGAACCCATAAATGTGGATGAAGTAAGACAATTTTTAGGGCTCGCCGGATATTATGGGGCGTTTATACAACACTTCTCTCACATAGCCCAACACTTATTTCTCCTGCTGAAAAAACAAGAGGTATTTCAGTGGGGAGAGGAACAAAAAAATGCATTTCATGAATTAAAAGATAAACTTACATGTGCACCTTCCTTGGCTTATCTTAACTTCACAAAGCCGTTCATAACTGATCATTTCTCACGATATGTGATCTTGGTTTAGGAATTGTGGATAAAGTAAATGCACTAGAAGGTAACAAACTATCGTGATCATGGAACATATTGACTTAATAATACTACATTTAGACAACACCAGGGCTCAGTATCAGTCTTTCATGAAAGGAATTGCTAATGCAGGTGGCGGAAGGATCACTATTAATTTACTACCCATTCACAACCTCAGGCAAATCATTAATCAAGGCATACATAAGCATGGTTTGAAACCTTTGTTTGAGGAAAGAAATCTAATGTTTATTATTCATAATTGGAAGCAACACTGACAACATCAATAGTAGTCCATGTACCGTTCGTAACAGATGACTTTTTCACAGTCTATCAAATATATCCTTTTCCTTCTAAGAAAGATGACTCATTAGTCACCATCAACATCAAAACAGAAGTCATCATGGTTTCCGAGAAACAGGACGCCGTAGCTTTCACTA
The DNA here is from genome assembly GCA_018397915.1 of Birgus latro. Lineage (NCBI taxonomy): Eukaryota > Metazoa > Arthropoda > Malacostraca > Decapoda > Coenobitidae > Birgus > Birgus latro. The sequence continues at coordinate 15,824 of JAGKTI010011415.1, read as the reverse complement.
GTGACACAGAAATGGAACATAAATGTCGCACATCATTATATGCATTTCACCTTTGTCCTGCGTACATCTTCACGTTTCAGCCAGCTGAGACAGTCCCTTGTGAAATGGCTATCATAAAAAATCATGACATCCCTCATCATTGCAACTTCACATTTGCGCCAGATAAACTCATTCATCATCAACGCATTGGACATTCACAGTTCTTCTACTTCACTCAAAATACATTTTTGTGACCTGCCCAGATACATCTCCAGCCCATACATCAGCATTTGGTTTATACATCTCACCAGATTACTGTGCAGTCCTGACACCTACATTATCCACTTGCTCACTAAAAACCATTATGCCATTCTCAACCACACACACAAGTACTTCCAGCCATTGCCTAGGATGAACTTAAATGCAAGCTCACACACTAAGTTGACTTCACCCAAGTATGAAACCATGCAACTAATAAATCAGACAATACAGCCTTGGGAAGAATACAGAAGGATTATGTTTAACCCATATTATGTATACAGCCCAGCTCCAGCCATCTTTGTGATTTTCTCCATCATATTTGTTGTATTACTTTTGGCCATGCACAGAATGGAAACGAGAATTGCTAACCTTGAATCAGTGTTTAAGAACTGTTCTGTACAAGTGAGACAAACTGTGTAAATAGTGTACAGTATATACTGTACATATATGTTTTATTGAAAATAACGAAATATGGGTTACACATAATATAGGCTTACTTTAATTATACTGTTATATCTCATTTATATATGAATATATACAGCAAGTCCTTCTCATATATATTGTATAACTGACTACAGTAGACTTGCCATTGTATTATTTTAATATTACTATTATACAGTATATGTACAATTCTATAACTACAATGACTACTTTATCCCAATTATGTAACTTTTACAATATTATGTACTTCACTTAATTAACTTACAAGTTGATTGTATTATGTATTAATACAGTATATTAAGGACACTATTTCCTGTTGTTGGTACGATAGTGGGCGTGACCGAGCAATATGTAGATATTATATAGGCATTAGTAGCAGCCGTGGCTCAGTAGGTTAGAGCGCTCCGCTCTGGCCGTAGGGTTGGAGGATCGAATCCACCCAAGGGTCATTGGTAGACATCAGGAAGGGCATCCGGTCATAAAATGCTACACGCTCCAATCCAAAAAGGCCGACGCATGCAAGCATGTTGCAGCCTTCAAAAACGAAACGATATATCTCATAAAACAATGTACAGGATGTAGTGTCTGATTTCACATGATATCTGTACACAGTCTGTTGTCCCAGACTATCAAGAATCCTAACATATGATGTTTCTCAAAATATCCTCGTAGTCCAAACAACCAAGAAACTCATGATGTATTCAAACACGTGGAAGCCCACAGGAGATGGATTAGACACTACTACCTTACCTAAACATCCTTTCCCACCTGCATATAATGGCAGAGAGAAGCCCTTCACATCAGAGAAGGGGATAGAGAATGCCCGAGTACAATAATGGCAGAGTAAGGAGAAAGAGGAGACTGGCCGTCACGCTAAGACCGTTTGTAAATCGCTATCAACATAACTGTACAATAAAACTCATTAACCCAAGGGTGCTGTAACTCACCTTCGTTGATAATACGTCTCACGACTTTATTCTGGTTGTATTAAATAACCCATCATTGACTTCCCAACAAGTACCTCCGACCACACTACAGAGATGATCTGGCCACTCCCGTATCAACCACAAGCCTCGCTTGTATCCCGTTCAGTGTCATTTTGTCATAGAAGGGGGAACGGTATTTCTGTGATGTGGCCCCCACCACCATGGGGAGGTGCGGGGGCGGGCCTGAAAATCCAGGTGGGCTGGGGTGAGCTCCACGCTGGGTTGTTGTTTCCCGGAGTCGTGGTCCACTGTGGGGGCATCTTTGTCCTGGGGTTCCTCATCTATGGATGAGACTTTGTGCCGCCCATGGTTGTTTTTCCTGCATCGGAACACTTTTAGTTGCTCATATATGTCGTGAATGGGGCACCTATTGTTGCATGCCGAGAATTCCCATGGGTTGATGGATATCAGGTTGTTAGTGTCTCTGGTGGTCGGGCACCGTTTGCTGGGGAGGGCCCATGGGATTGGAGGTGATGTCGGCTGCACGGTGCAGCTGGGGTTTGGCTGAGTCTTTTGATGGGGTGGCTTGTTGGTCGGGACTCGACTGACTGCTCCGATGTGTTGGGGGGTGGGGCGGGCGGCGAGGAGGCGGGGAACCAGTTGGATGTCTTTGTCGAAATCTCCCGAGGGGTCATGGATGCTAAAATATTCTCTGACGTTGCTGGGGAGGATCCTGATGAGAGTGTTAAATGTGTATATGTCCCGGGTGGCTGTGTCTACCCCTGGGTAAGCGGCAGTGACGAGTCACCTGACCTGGATGAGTGTCATCTAGGTTGCCGTCGTAGGTAAGGGCATCTAGTTGTGACAGGGCGACGACCTTTCCAAGTGATGGGGCGGTGGCTTCGGTGACTATGCCTCTAAACTGAGCCCATGTTAGTTCAGGCACAATTTTTGTAGTATTGCGTGAGACTAATTTGCCCAGGTGTGGTAAAGTTACTGCTATTTTTTCCTTGTCATGTTCAGAGCCTACGTTTCGTAAGGGTTCGATCATGCACATGTATGTGTCGATATCGCATTGGTTGGGGTCAAATCTTGGTATGGGTATGTGCGTTTTGGTGGCCATCTCGACACTTTCCTTGATTGTTCCTTGGTGTCCTATTTTAACACCAGGTCGAGAACCACTGCTTGCCACTAGTGTTATGCTCCGTGTTTTATGGTGCGACTTTTCACTCTGTAATACACAGGCTCAAACCTTAGGTTTTCTTCTGTGCTTTATGGCACGACTTCTCACACCATAAGACACAGGCACAAGCTTTGGGGTTCTTTATTTCAAGACCGGGCTAGAACATATACCAAAGGAACAGCGCAAAAACACAGGCGAACCAGTACTGCACATATATTAACCAGATTGACTGACGCAATACAATATAGAGTTTTACATGTGGCACTTACAGAATTCCTTATGATACAGTTAAGGCAACACACAATATAGCAGGGTGGCACACTGGGAAAAAGTCTGTGACTCACTGGGAGTCCTGATTGGGGCTACTTGTACAGGTTAGTCTTTATCTGGCAAGGGTACATAGTCCTTGGGTGTACTCCCCCCATAATACTATGGGAGCACTGAACAGTTACACTGATGAGAGTTCAATGAGAGTCACTGGGGAACTCACAAGTTGCTGCACTCGTGAACTGAGGCATGTGGGGACAGGGGTGGACATCACACACGGGGGGGGGTATACATGGGTCACCACTGGGGAGGAGGAACTTCACAAGGGACAGGATCCACTGGGGAGTACTATGGCTGGAGAGGACATTGTCAATCGCAGTTCAGGTGGGGCATCAGGAGGGAGGGGGAAAGGTGACACTCACACTCTCGGGAGGTTCAGGTGGCAGCCCAGTGTAGGAGGGAGGCCGGCTGGGGACAGTGGAGTCGCCTCACGTCGAGGATGTCCAGTAGGCATGGAGGGAGACTCACCTCAGGTCCTCTGGGAGGTGACCTCGGGAGTAGTCGGGCCCTCGGGACTGGGGCCGAGTAAGGCCAGGAGGCGGGCAGCCCTTCGTCTGGCTCGGGACGTCATCGGAGTGTGGAGGGCGCCTTGGGACCCAGGGGGGCCCGGGGAGGGTGGCGTGCCCCTTGGTAGCTGGGGACTGCAGTCTCGTCGGGGAGAGGGGACCATCAGGAGTCGCCTGCAGCCACGATGCTCCTGTGAGTCCGTCAGCATCTGTGCCCGGAGCGGGGATGGCTGGACCGACTGGATCCCTACGACAGGTCCACTCCACACTCTCTGCCACGACGTATCTGTAGGGGAGAAAATCTCCACCCCAGTTGGTGTTAGGGGAGGCAGAAGAGCATCTCACTTGGCTACAGGAGGGTTGGGCTGAGCCAGAGACTTGCTCCTCTACAGGAGCCTCTGGCTTTATGGAGGAGCTCCCTCTGTTTGGCAGTCCCAACGGGCGCTGCCACAACTCCACACCGGGGATGGAGGAGAACTAGCAGATGCTCCTATGGCCTGGCAAGTCCAGCGGACGTTGCCTAGGTGCCTGGATGGAGGGGAGGGGAAGGAAATTCGGTGGACGCTCCTTCTGCCCGGCAAGTCTGGCGGACGTTACCGGGGCACCTCTCGTCCCAGGGACGGCAGGAGGGAGAGATCCGGCAGACACTTTCGACCGGGCATGTCCGGCGGATGCTACCACGCTCCTGCTGCTGGGGGATAGGTGCAGCTGTGGAGTACCCGAAAAGGTGCCTCCGCTATGGTAGGTCCGGCAGACACTACCAAAGCTCTGCTCCCTTTCTTAGGACGGGCAGAAGAGGTACGATGGACGCTCTCACCCCGGCTAGTCCGACATACGTAACTGTGCCTCCAATCCTGAAGGTGGGTGGCAGAAGAGGAAGAACCGGCAGTCGCTCCCTCACCAGCAAATCTGACGGATGTTTTTAGGCCGCTGTGTGGGACTGCTCTAGAGCAACTCCCACCCCGAATCTGGCGATGGTTCGTTCGTTCGTTTAAACATTTCTGCACCTATAGTACAGGCCGGGCCATACTTTGGCCCGGTCAGTGGGGTGTGGGCCGATTAAAAAAATAGTAAGGGGGAAGACAGGGCCTGGGGACTGCCCAGCACACACACCTTGTCTTCTGGCTGGCTTTGTGGTGTGTGTGTGTGGCGATGGTTGCTACGGCCGGAGAGTAATGTCCCCGGACTGCAAACTCGGGGTTTGTCCGGTTGCAGGGAGGAGGGGCATATGGGAGAAGGTGAGGTGGGCTGTTGTGGCCCGGATGGGTGAGTCACCTACCCGGTGTCCCCTGGTAGGGTCGTTGTTACCTCCCTGTAATGGTGGGTGGGGGTGTCGTCGTCAGGGCGCATTTTAGTGTCTTAGGGGTTAAGTTTGATTACATTAGGTCAGGTCAGGATAGGTTAGGTTAGGTTAATTTAATAATTTTTTTTTGGGGGGGGGAAATTATGTCGTGCTGAAAATTTTAGCACTATTGAAATTTATAATCCCACCGGATAAGCCACCAGTGTAAGGGAGAAATTTTTAGGTTCCCTTATAATGAATATAATCTATCTGAATCTATCTAAATTCGACCACATTAACACCAGTGTAGCGGTTGAACTTTGACTATATGAATTTATTTGATGTTTACTGATTACTGAGTACTACCGAGGTAGAAATCCTAGAATCATTAAAGAAGGCCTCGTTAATTGATTACCACTAGAAAGAAATACCAACAGGTAAAAGTAGAATTAATTTGGTATGCTGCCACCACCCAGCGATTGCCAAGAAAAAAAAGTTATTAGTCCCGTGCAGTGGAAGAGGGGACAATGAGGCCTAGCAACAGTAATCAGGGTAGCGTGAAAGTATGAAACCGTGAATTTTATAGATAGTAACATACCTTGCGGGCCACTCGATCTAACAATCAACTTCCCAGAGGAATTTAGTCCAAACACATAAGAAAAATTTGATTAACTATATGACTATCCTTAATATACATAAAATAAAATTAACCTTCGACCAAGAAAAAGTAACTAGAACACAGAAATACTTCAGTCTCTGATTCCACCAGATTAACTGAGAGAATTAATGCTCTCTTTTCCACAGATTATAAATCAAACTGTCTCACATATCACGATACAAAACTAATTATTCGAGAGAATACCACCACTGAAGTACCTTGGGCTTTACACTCAACAAGATGTTGATAATACTGCACACAGATGAATTACTTGCCCGATACATAAATTACATACATTAAGAATACACACAACTCGACCTCTTAACCCAACACGAGGTACACAAGTGAAAAAGAAAATTACAAACTCAGGAGTGACTTGCATAAACCACGGTCTCACAAGGACTCGTAGTATTTTCCCAGGCTCACAACTTGTCACTAAGGATTACTCTAGATTTAGTATATTCACCCCTAATTTCCATGGGTTTACACAATATAACATATCTATGTATATGATTGGTTGCACAAGATTGATTCAAATTATAATATCACAGCGCTTGCAATACCCTGTATGTTAGGAAAAAGCAACACTACAAACACACTCGCTTTTAACTAGAATATTTCACTTTAGGAGAAAAGGCTTTAGTAAGTGGACCATACGACTACATAATCGACAACTATGCATAAGAAATGAAACTAAGTGGAACTGTGTAAGAGCTTTGGCAATTAGGACTACGAGTCTTTTCGTAGACGGCAACCCGACTCCATGACGCCACACCAAACCTGTGGACGTCCTTCTGATATAAGGCACCAGCTCGAAGTCACATAAAAGTATTGGGAAATATTATCAGACAACTTACTTTAATATGGATAGAATGAAAACAAATTATTGAGACGCATGGGGGGGGGAATACAATGATTTTACCCTAGACCGACCTGTGGACGTCCTTCTGATATGAGGCACCAGCTCGAAGTGAAGGCTAGCGGCAAGGACGTCCGGGAATCCCGCGATGTTCTCCCAAACGGTTCTGGCTTCGACTTATTACTCTACAGTTTACTTATTATACAATCATCAAGGAACTTAAGACAAGAAATTTTCTCTCTCCTCTACTTAGACAAAATGACTTATGATGATTTAGATTTTGTGGCAGTAACATGGGTCTAACAGTTTAAACGATGCCTCAACTCACGCATTCACGTAATTATTTCCAGGCGTCGCCTTTGTCTGGCCTACGTGATCTAGCGACAGTGAAAAATAAATTAATTTCGCGGCTATCAATGACCATAATCAATAATCAAACTTTACCTAAGCTCATAGACATTATTATTTAGTACAACAAGATGATAAACACAAACTCGACTACAAAATTCTGAATTCCAAGTGTAAATACAACTTATCGCGGATTTTAATCTCGAATTAACACGTTAAGGTGGTTTGGGCATGTGGAGAGGATGGAGAGTGAAAGATTGACGAGGAGAGTGTATGTGAGTGAGGTGGAAGGGGCGAGAGGGAGGGAGAGGCCGAGGATGAGATGGAGGGATGGAGTGGAGAGGTATATGAGAGAGGGGGGTGTGAGTTGGGAGCGTGGTAGTGAAATGGCAGGGGACAGAGTGACATGGAGGCGATTTGTTTGTGGCCACCCCGTTCGGGATTGAGGCGTCTGGCAATAGATAGATAGATAGAACTTTCTTTGCCTCTTTATCAAAAACAGATCATGAATCTGCGCGTCCAACCCGCTCCACACGGTCTTACATGTTGATAATATTGCTCTCGTGTTACACTTTAACTAAGATCAAGCCCAAAAATGAATTACAAGGTCCACTTCCCACACATTGCATCAATTTAAACAGGGTCCAGAACTACACTTACACCATACATAAACTAACGTAAATTACACTTATACAGTATCACACTTACACTATACTTATACTAACTTATATTGCACTTATATTACTTATACTTATATTACACTTAAAAGTTATGCTTAAATTACGGCACTACAATTAGCCTCAAAATCATTCGAAGTATGGGTGAATCTTTCCCCAAAAAGGGGCTAGGGATCATTTGCGGTGGAAATTAATCTCTGAATCATTCGAAATCGGGGTAAATCCTACCCCTAGTAAGAGAAAAATAATTTAAATTCTCCGAATGTAATGAACAACAAAAATTCCGACAAGGACAATATATAGTGCAGCTTTAGACACAACGAGTTCATTTTCTTTCAATAAAAGCTTTAGAGAAAATCGTTTTGGATAGATAACTTCCCAATATTCGCGGTACATTGAGCAGTCCAACCGCAGTTCTGTAGTTCTTTTATGATCTGGGGAAGTCGACTGATATGTACTTATGCATGCAGTAACTTACACAAATTTACAACAAAAATGACTAATTCCTAGCTCTTGAATGCGTACATAAATCTAAGTATGTCAATCTTATCTGTCTGTGCTGCTGACAGATGAGTCATTCTCATGTGTTGTATGAGTATGAATCATTGTTGTCACTGTCATTCGCCTTATCACTGTCAATATTAATATACGCGTATACGAGTGCCATCATTTTTACTGCAAGGGAAAAAATACTTCACTTGATTACTTCAGCTTATTCACATTCGCTTATTTAGACCATTATTCAACAGACTGCAATACTGGTACTATCCCCTAGAGATTATCACTGTTAACTAACTATTGATCTGTTAATATTTGATTATATGAACCTGGTGGCGCAATGAGAGATGATAGCCTCTTTGCGAAAACCAGTTGATTTTTGCATTTCCAAAGTCTACCGACTGAGCTCTGACTACATGCGAGGAAAGCTGAGCATGACCCCGAGTCACGAGCCCATTTTCACATCTGTTTGTCAGATACAAACGTATAATCTTACAATTTATTGAATACAATAGGCGATTTCAAGCCTTTACAAATCAGATGACTTAGTGTTCGAATACTTTATCAAGTTCAACTACCGATGCGCTTTTGTTTAAAGCACTTTTGATTTTGCACCTCAAAACAGAGATCCAGTCGCTTATTGCTGTTTGGGTCCTGTTGTCTAGTCATAAGAAGCAGAAGTGTTGGCTGTACTACTTGTTATATACGAATTAAATAAGGGCCGGGCAAGATGCTGGCGCTCATCAACAGGATATTAGACTGGTTCAAGAGCCTTTTCTGGAAGGAGGAGATGGAACTGACGTTAGTGGGGCTCCAGTACTCTGGCAAGACCACCTTCGTCAATGTTATTGCCGTAAGTTAAAGGCGTTGTCAGGGGTTCATATTCTTATCATTACTATTTATTGGAGCTCACTTACTCCATTTGATATTGTTGAGTCACTCTTGCAGAGGTTTTGGCTTATTTTGCTGGTGCAGTCTTGCCATTTTTATGAAGGATTATTTCAACAAAGAACTTTTGAAGTTATTGCATTGTATATAGTTTTTTTTTTTTAATTTTTATGCCGTAATTACGTTTATGTTACTGCACACAGACTCTAATTAGCCAAAAGATTGAATGAGAAGTGCTGTTGCAGATGTCTGTTTTGATGATATTGTGTACAGTACCAATTTTAAGTTTGTGGCTAGTAAACAGAATAGGTAGGTGCCTTTTGGGGGGGTAATGTTTACAAAACCATGGCACCACATTCCTTAGATATAATAACTGTGTGAATCAGTTACACAGTTCTAGGTCAGCTTTCTTCCGTGACATTTCTTCCGCAAATTAAAAATAAGAGATATTGTAGGTTCTCTAATTTGTGCATGTGCTGGGGGTTTGTTTATGTTTTGTCCATTAAAAATGATGTGTCTTTGTTTCTTGGTGATGCATCATACTCATAGGCAGTATGGTTTTGCTTTTGCTGGTGCATGTGGTTCTGATTAAGCCAGTCAGAGGGCTGGCAGTGGGTCTGTTGTGTGTTTTCAAATTTTAAATCAGTCAAGCTGGACTCCACCAGCAAATTAGGGTAAGATTGGAAATTGGTCTCAGCCTTGAATGACATGGATCTAGGTTAGATTAAGTGGTATTTGGGTATATTGTTTCCAAAGGCTTGACACCATAGTAGAGACCCCACAATATCTTGCTGAATCTTCACAGAAGAAAGTTGACTTAGAATTATGCAACAGATTGTTTCACATCTTATTTCTTAGGAATTGGGTGTTGTGGTTTAGTAAACCTGTACTTTTTTTTTTAATTCAGTTCCAGCAGATCTTTGAATTACCCCCATTAACACTCTGAAATCGATATGCTTACCATCTGGTTTGTCCATTTCCATGATATTTCTCAAAGTAAATTTCAGGTAATCTTCAGGGAGATGAAGGACCACTTTATTTTTCCATTTTTTTCAGATTTTAACCAGAGCCCACCATGTGAATTGTTGAGTAGTTTCTGAGTGTGTTTTCAGGCTTCAGTGTTTATCTGTATTATACATGGTGAATAGTGCTTAGAAAGTGGTCTTTATTTGCAATCTCAATTGTTGAAAATGGCAAATGGATGCCATCTCTTGTGCTGAAAACAAGACAGTATCAGTTTTGGCACTTTTCCCTTCCTAGTGCAGAATTATCCAACGTTAGCCTAAATTTTCATAATCCAACCTAGTTTATCATAACCCTAACCTAGCCTACATTATGCAGACCTAACCAAGCTTACTGGAGCGACGAAATACTGAATCAGCTTTCATTTACCGATTTGGCACTTTTTGTAGGGGATTATAATTTCTTCACCATATAGGTTCATGCACAGCTAATTATGTGAAATCCGGTCAAACAAATTGTGGTTAATTTAACTATTAATAGTAAATCAGGATTCAGAGTGAAGATGTGCTGAAGTTAGTGGGTATTTCCTCTCTAGGTCGCCACACCTTGACGGACATCTGTTTTGCATAAATATTGATTTTCAGTGCATGAAAATGTTTTTGCATGTTAAATCAGTATTAATCAGTAGCTACACAAAGTAGAAATGTGCCAAGGAGAGTTGCTAAGCTAAAGGCGAAACACTTCTGCTAATTTTAGCACATTTTTGCCCCGAATCCTGCTTTTTCTTAACAGTAAAATTAAACACAAACATTTGACCAGATTTCAGATAATTAGGTGTGTATGAACCTATATTGTGATGAAAACTATAATGTTTTCCAATTAAAAGTGTCGTTTCGGTGTCGATTCAGTATATGACCACTGATTCCATATTTCATCATGCCCCAAACTTATCCTAACTTCATCCCATCACTTACCATATCATATTTTCTACATCTTTTGATGGATGCTCTTTGTACTAAAAAATGCACCTCTCTACACATTTACAGAGTCAGTTAATCAGTTCAGTTTTGTTATGTCCTTTAAATAAGATGTGGTCACATATTCGTGAAGTTTAGCTACCAATTTTGTTTTATTTATTTATTTTTTAAAATGTATTAATAACTAAGGATGGGAAAAGAAGAGGTTATTCTGAGGCTCAAACTTACAGAAATGACAATGATTAGATGGATGTGTGGTGATCCTTGAATGTGAGGCCTGGGGGGCTAGAATTATGCGTGAGAAGTTGTGATGAGGAGGGGTAGATTGAGATGGTTTGGGCATCTTAAGAGGATGGAGGATGACAGTTGGGTGTGGAAGGTGAAAGGTGTGAATATCAGGTGTAGGGTTGTGAGAGGCAGTCTGAAAAAGACATGGGACAAGGTCATACTTCGTTGAGTGTAATCTCCGAGATATGGGGCTGAATAGGAAGGCTAACAAAGATCAAGCAGCTTGCAGAGCCACCCTTAGGTTAGCAAGGCTAATGCATGCAAGCATGTTGGAGCATTTATGAATGATACAGTTTGATACAGCCTTTGGTTATGTTGAGCTGGATTAATCTAGCATTGCTCATTGTAATGTAATTGTGATAATGAATGGAGGTGTACAGAATCCACAACTTCTTGACTTTTTTTTTGTGCAAGGAAGAAGGAACCAAGGGCCATGGGCCCGCATACTGTTCCTTCCAAGAAAAAGTAAAAACAATACAAAAGAGAGCCAAATTCAAGATCCATTCATTTTGAGATGCCTGGACACACTGCGTTTGAAAGAATGGAGATCATAGGAAGCAGGGAATACAGACAGAGGGAGACAGTTCCAGAGTTGACCAGTTGCATAAATGAAGGACTAGGAGTAATGGTTAACTCTTGCATTAGAGAGTTGGACAGAAAAGGGATGAGAGTTTGTTGCTAGACTGGTACTACGTGCCCGTTGTAGAGGTGGAGGGATGCAAGCAGACAGTTCAGAGGAACAGTGACCATTGAAGTAGCGATAGTAGAGAGATAAAGAAGCAACAGTGCGGCGAAGAGACAAAGGTTGAAGGGAATCAGTAAGAGGAGGAGAGTTAATGAGACAAAAAGCCTTTGACTCCACCCTATTGAGAAGAACCGCATGTAGCGAGCCTCCCCACACATGAGAGTTGTACTCCATACACAGGCGAATAAAACCCGTGTACAAGGTCAACATCCGTGCAGGGGTAAAGAAAGCTCAGAGTCGGCCCAGCACACCTAATCTCTTGGTAAGCAGATTTCACAAGAGATGTAATATGTTCTTTCCAAGACAAATCCTGAGAGAATGAAACCCCAAGTATGTTCAAGGATGATGCAGGACTGAGCTGGACATTATTAAACATTAGTGGGTAATCCTGAGGAAGATTGTGTCGGGTTGATAAGTGTAAGAACTGAGTTTTTGATCCATTAAAAATAATAAGATTATTTTTACCACAATCAGAGATACGAGCCAAGTCAGACATTAGGTGTGCCATAGCCTCATCCCTTGTTTGCTGAAGTAACTGCTGAGATGGACGTTGCGGAAATCGAATGGAAAGGTGAAGGGTGGAATCATCAGCATATGAGTGGATAGGGTTAGATGTACAGCTTAGAAGGTCATTGATGAATAAAAGAAAGAGAGTTGGTGATAGGACAGAACCCTGAGGAACACCACTGTTGATAGGTCTAGGAGAAGAACGATGGCCGTCTACAACAGCAGCTATAGAACGACCAGAAAGGAAGCTAGAGATGAAGGCACAGATAGAAGGATAGAAACCGTAAGAGGGCAGTTTGGAAATCAGAGATTTATGCCAGACTCGATCGAAAGCCGTAGAGATGTCAAGTGCAATTGCAAAGCTTTCGCCAAAGTCCCGAAAGGAGGATGACCATGACCAGGAGTCTGAAAGGTAGGTGAGAAGATCGCCAGTGGAGCGTCCCTGACGGAACCCATACTGACAATCAGAAAGACGGTTGTGACAGGAAAGATGCTTTAAAATTTTTCTGTTAAGAACTGATTCGGAAACTTTTGAGACACAGGATGTTAAAGCAATTGGACGATAGTTAGAGGGTTGGGAATGGTCACCCTTCTTTGGGACTGGCTGAATGAGAGCAAACTTCCAGCAAGAAGTAAAGGTGCAAGTTGATAGACAAAGGCGAAAGAGTTTACCTAGGCAGAGTGTAAGCACAGAAGCACAGTTTTTGAGGACAACAGGAGGGACTCCATCAGGCCCATATGCCTTGTTAATATTGAGGCCAAAAAAAAAAAGAATCCCCCGAGCTAGACCTTACAATGAGAGATCATATAGCCCCGCTAGGTAACAGGAGGGCGCTACCCCTCCTGGCACGGCAGTCCTGGGCACGGCTCTAACTCGCGACCCCCCGGTCCCGAGCTTGATGCTCTACCTCTGAGCCACCGTGCCCTCAATATTGAGGCCAGTGATGGCAGAAAATACATCAGCTGAAGAAATTTTAATGCCAGTCATGAGGAAGTCTGAAGGGGGAAGTGATGGAGGAACAGCACCGGAATCGTCTAAGGTAGAATTGGAGGAGAAAGTCTGAGCAAAGAGATCTGCTTTATCAGTAGAAGAAATAGCTACAGAGCCATCAGAGTAGAAAAGAGGAGGGAAGGATGATGAGGTAAAGTTGTTAGAAAGGTTTTTGGCAAGGTGCCAAAAGAAGCAAGAAGAATTCGAGTTGGAGAGTTGGGAATATTTAGCACGGATGAGATTATTTTTAGCTGAGCGAAGAACAGACTTAGCACAATTCCGGGTAGAAATATAAAAAAGATGTGATTCAGGGGTGGGTTGGCTCCGGTACCTTTTAAAGGCCCTTTCTTTGTTGCGGACAGCATTAGAACAAGCGTGATTAAACCAAGGCTTCCTTGCATTAGTCAGAGGATTTGAAAAAACGAATGTATGCTTCCATGCCCGAGAGAATAACCTCCGTAATGCTCAGGGCACACTCAGACGGCTCCCGGCCATGGAAGCAATAATCATTCCAAGGAAAATCAAAGAAGTACTGCCTGAGGGCCTCCCAATCTGCAGCTCCAAAGTGCCACAGGCGGCGTTTCTTTGGAGGGTCCACAGGCTGTACTGGAGCAATAGGACAGGTTAAGGTAATAAGGTTATGATCGGAGGAGCCCAACGGAGAGAAAAGATTAACAGTGTAAGCAGAAGGATTAGTTGTTAGGAAAAGGTCAAGTATGTTGGAACTCTCTCCAAGGCAGTCAGGGATACGGGTAGGGTGCTGTTCAAGCTGCTCTAGGTCATTAAGGATAGAAAAGATGTAGGCTTGTTCACCAGGTGGATCAGTGAAAGGAGAGGAGAGCCAAAGGTGGTGGTGAACATTGAAATCTCCTAGAATGGAGATTTCAGAGAAAGGAGAAATGGATAGAATGTGTTCCATCGTAGAAGTAAGATAGTCAAAGAATTTTTGATAGTCTGTGGAATTAGGAGATAAGTAAGCATCACAGATATATTTAGTCAGAGAATGACAGGAAAGCCGAAGCCAGAGAGTAGAGAATTCAGAAGAATCAAGTTCAGGAAAACAAGAGCAAGATAGATCGTTGCGTACATATACACAACAGCCACCTTTGGCTTTGAAATGAGAATAGAGAAAGTAGGAGGATACAGAAAAGGGTTTGCTGTCAGTTGTCTCAGACAGCTGAGTCTCAGAAAGAAAGAGAAGGTGAGGTTTAGAGGAGAAGATGTGGTGCTTAACAGAGCGAAAGTTAGAGGAAAGGCCGCGAATGTTACAGAAATGAAGAAGGAGTGAGTCAGACAGTGGTTCCAGGCAGACTAATGAGCAGTTAGCTATAATTTACAAGAATCATGTGCCCTCTCAGCTCGAATATTTTGCCATCTCTTCACACCTTCGCTCACTCTACTTGGGTATCTAATACAGTAACCTCCCTATTATTCAGACGCCCAATATACGGACCCCCCAGTATTCGGACATCGTGGGCTGTCCACCCCCCAAAATGCCCCAAAATTCGAAAAAATGTTTTAAAAATCCGATTTTTTTGGACTGCGTCAGTTTGAATTTATCGCGCCCGCCGATCGGCTGTGTTTACGCGCATGACGCCTGTCTGTCCATCCCATTTCCCGCTCTGCTGCTGGCTCGTGAACAGCTCCAACAATGGCGGCCGAAGTGATTGCTTTTGTGGTGATACCCTACCTCCTGCAGGGCTTGATGCTGCTCTTTACCTTCTTCATCATGTGTGATGATTGCCCTGCCTCCTGAGAAGAGGAAGAAAGTGGTTCTGACTCTGGAGATGAAGAGGGAAGGGTATTGGAAAAGGTGGACACCGGGTGGCCAATTTCACGGATTCCTCATGAATTCAATCTCCCTTGCTCCACCTTGTTTGATATCAAGAAGTCCCAAGACAAACTACAGCAGTACACGGCTGATTTCGCTTCGAAGACCAAACGAAACGTGGAGAGGAAGGTGATGTTTAGTCCTAAGTATGCAGACATCGACCGATCCACGCTGATTTGGTATCGACAAAAACGTGCTGGTGGTGTGCTGGTACGTGGAACGGAGCTGAAAGCTGCTGCTGAGAAGTTCGCAAGGCTCCAGGACACGTCACTAGACCACACGGGAATTTACTGTTATGTACAGTGCAGTGAAGTGATGTGATCCCAGTTATGCAAAAAAAACGTTGTGGAAAGTGTTGGTGAGAAGTGCTGGTGATTGTAAATTGCGAAGGTGTGTGTGGTGCAATTTCTTCGTGTCAAAGTCTGAGATGATAGAGCGAGTTATACATCAGGACGGCGGCTTCTTTTTCGTAAGTACCCTAACTTCATCAAAATTCCTTGTTTTGTTCTTTCTATATCATTAATCTCATGCATAAACTGTGTGCAAGATGATTTCCATAATGATTTTCATGTCTAACCTGTTTTCATCATGCTGTAAATGTGTTAAAAAATTTCCTTAAATGTTAATCTTAATCCTGCTTTCAATTTAATTTTTTCATGCATGGTTTTAAGTGCACCAGCTATGAAAAA
>JAGKTI010011414.1:0-19790 GCA_018397915.1 Birgus latro | reverse complement strand
CACACACACACACACACACACACACACATTACATAGGGGGAGAGAGACCAAAGGTCCTTGAATGAAAGGCCTGGGGGGACTAAGTTATGATGGAAGAGTTAAGAGGAATGATGGGACTGGAGTGTGTGTGTGTGTGTGTGTGTGTGTGTGTGTGTGTGTGTGTGTGTGTGTGTGTGTTGATTCATCTCGCATCATTTATGCTCACCCTTGCAAGCCAGCTTCTCACCTCCGCTATGCAGCCAAGGTCAGTGTGCCCCTGATGACTTTTGACAACGAGACTGAGCTGCACAAGATCAACGCCTACTATCCACAGGCAAAGTAAGTGGGCATGTTAGTACACACACACACACACACACACACACACACACACACACACACACACACACACACATTACATAGGGGGAGAGAGACCAAAGGTCCTTGAATGAAAGGCCTGGGGGGACTAAGTTATGATGGAAGAGTTAAGAGGAATGATGGGACTGGAGTGTATTGTTGTGATGAGGAGAGATAGATTGAGATGGCCTGGGCATGTGGAGAGGATGGTGAATGATAATTGGGTGCAGAAAGTGAGAAATGTGAAATCTGGGGGTAGGGTTGCAAGAGGCAGACTGAAAAAGAGCTGGGACAAGGTCATAGAGTGTGACCTTAGGGATGAGAGACTGAATTGGTAGATGGGGACACCCATCATCCACTCAATCAGTGTTGGGATGCCTTATGGTCTCTACACTGAGTGACAAGCCAAATGGTTTTGTGTACCCAGGAAACTATTTATTATGCTGGGTGGTAACCATATAATTGGGGTTTTGGCTGGGTTAAGTGTCCCCCAGATTCCCCTATCTAAAATCACTTAACAGTGGCTCTCCAGTTTCCAGACAAATCAGTATAACTTCATGGGTTTCATTTGTACACATTCTTCCATGTCATTCTCATAGCCCATTGTCCACATCAGTAAGTAGTAGTATGGCCCAGAACATGGCTTTGTTCTCAGTGGGGCCATAGATTCAAAAGATGTGTTGGAGATTGATGTTGAATGAGTGAATGGGCTAATGAGTGGTATGGTGTGACGAATGAATGACTGGAGACAGAGCAAAACATTCCTGGCTGGTTTTCCCTACAGGCTGGTGTTGCGTATCCGATGTGATGCTGAGGATGTTCAGTGCCCACTGGGTATAAAATTTGGGGTAATGCCAGAGGATGCACATGCCCTGCTTGTCACTGCTAGAGACTTAGACCTGAATATCGTTGGGATATCCTTCCATGTTGGTTCCGGGTGCCGAGAGCCCCCTGTCTTCTACCGTGCCATCGCTGCTGCAAAGATGGTGAGGAGTAATTTGTAATGTATCTTAAGATTTAATCCAGGGTGTGCCCCTTTTGATAGGTCTTTTTTCATTAAGTACAGTCAACTCGCTTACAATGTGACAGTTTGGATCCAACTTCTCATCTTGTAAGGAGTCATCATTCTGTGGACACAATATGTTAACTACATCCATGTCAGGAGGGCTATCTGATAGAGGCTAGTAAAGGATGTGAAGGCTATAGGGGGTGAAGTGTGTGTGCAGCAACACAAATTATGGATCTGTGACATGATACTGAAGAATGAAATATTGTAGAGAAGAAAAGGGCTTAAGTACCCTGGAGGAAAATAAGGAAGTTGAAAAAGCAAGGTGCAAGGGATGCCATTTATAGTGAGACGAGAGTTGTGGCTGAGCATGGGGCTGCAGACAGAAATGTAAATGTGGAGTACAGGGCTCTCAAGAACATTTTGTTGAGAGTTACTGATTAAGTGAGTGGCTGGACAAGGGGCCCATGAAGATATAGTGCATTGTGGTGGTGGGATGAGGAGTAGACACTGCAGTTAATGATAAAAAAACAGGCTGTGTAGGGAAAAGAAAAGTGGAAAGAAAAGTGGTCATATCAGAAAGGAATACTTGGTCTAAGCATAGAACCAGAAAGGAGGTATATAGGGCAAAGTCTGAGTCTCAAAGATTTTTACTGGTTATTGCTGAAAGAAGGCTTGTGGTATGTAGGGTGGCTAAGCAGATAAAGAGAGAAAACAAGGAGTCATAGGTGAGCATTGTGTGAAAAATGTGAAGGAAGGGTAGTGATGGATAGTGATTGAATTAAGGATGCTTGAAGAGAGTATTACACCAATTACTGAACAAGTAGAGTACTGGAACAAGAAAAGTTTGGAGATGGTAGCTCCATTGTTTGGCCCATGTCCTTTAGTACCATGAGCAGGGCAGTCGATAAAATGCAGTTGGGGAAGGTGGTGGGCATGTCTGGGTCGACTGCTGAGATGTTGAATGTGTTTAGTTACTGTTGTGATAAATTATTATATGCATGAGGGTGTTTTTCCGGGTGATGGTTTAGCCAGGAAGAAAAATCCCAAGCACTGTTTTTTCCTGGTCTTTATTTTCTTGGCCAAATTTTAGCACTAGAAAATCACCAGAGGAAGGTGGCAGGAATCTGAAATAGAATAAACCAGATGAGTGGAATAGGAGATGCCACATTAAGCTCAAAATAAGGAACAGATACTGCATACCGCCAGAATTTTTAATTTTTTATTTTGCAGGCGATGCAGAACGTTCCCATACGGGTGTTTTTTCATAATAATTTACAAATTTTTCTTATTCATTTAAAACTGGTCCTGTGCCTAATAATGAGATCACAAAATACTTTGTGATGTTGGAATGTTTTGTGGATTGGCTGTATATGTCAAGGGATGAAGATTTATTGGTTTTGCACATATGTATGAATATTTCTTGATTTATACTTTCATTCAAATACTCCCAGTGGTCACCAGCAAACATGTTAAAAGAAAAAAATAAGATTTTCGTCAAAGAGACTATGGTTCCCACGAACAGAGATTGCAGGGTCAAAGGAACAAACTCGGCAAAGAATCCACAATTCATCTTTCATCTTATATATGCAGAAACTTTTCACTCTCTGAGAAGCAAATAATAGTTAATATATGTCTCAAGTATTATTATCAAGAGTTGATATGCATAATACGGCTTATATTTCACAACTACCAACCATTATAACCATTGCCAAAATCTATTATGTGTAGGGTGAATAATGATCAGTACAACTAATGAGCTACAGTATCTTAGTGCAGTAGTTCCTCATTTATCCAGATGCTCAGTATCCGGATGTGTTCTTTATCCGGATGCTGGACCTTGGCTCTATTAAACCATCATCCGAATTTACTTGCTATTATCCGGACGTAAGAGTCCTTGAGAAATTAGGCCAGCCAGCTGACATATTCAAACTTTCGGTATCGTGGCAGCTGGGCTTGAGCTGTGAGTGGGAAGTAGTCTGTAACCCACAACCAGAGTTAAAATGTCTCTCTGCCCCTGTACTGAATGGTCAAAGTCACGCACTTACCCTATCACTTCCAATGAACCTCCAGCAGCTGAGTAATACGACTGTAACTTGCAAGCGGTTTCAATATGTCCATGCTCACTCCCCACCAAATGTCTAATATCGCACGACCACGGGGGCTGAGTCTTTCCCAACCATCCCCTCCATCGAACACAGACCACAAGCCACGTGTACGTGTTTGGCGACAGTGGCCATCCACCCCTCTATCAAAGGCCGTAAGTCCCCCGGTCATGATGCATTGTGTTTCCGCATGGCCACTCTGCATCTAACAGACCACAAGCCACAAGTAGATGTACAGCAAAAGCGCCCGTCCAACTGTTGACAGAAGGGGGAGAATCCTACCCACAGCCTCGCTTCTCCACCCCCCAGCTCCCCCCTCACTCCCTCAGTCCATACCTTCCTCCTTAGTGATAACACTGACTCGTGAGTTTTGAAAGTATTTTGTGATTTATATGACCACTATTGGTCATATCGAAATTCCACAGTAACCACGAGAAAGCTTATGAAATTCTGCATATAGACATATGCTTAACTCTTGGAAGGTGGTACCAAAATTTTGCATTAGGATGGTGGGACATATGCCTAACTCTTGGAAGGTGCTGCCAAAGTTTTGCATTAGGATGGTGGGAAGTTATATGATGGTAAGTTTTACTCCTGAACTCTTTATTCTCAGTGAATTTTTGTACATGTCAGTTTTATATGTTCTTATTAGCTTATCTTCTAGTATAAACACCAGTGAAGATGATGGATACCATTTATACCAATATAACCATTTTCCAGTGGCATATTTGGCCGTGGAATTTTTTGAGCCCCGGGAGCAGTCACTCATCACAGACAACAGATTTTATTGTGGATTTTTTTTGTTTATGCATTGTTTTCATGATGTTTAGCATTAATATGGATTATCCTGTGTTTGTTTTTAAGTCTCAGTGTGGCAGAATGACCGAAAAACTGCCAAAATTAGGAGGGGCACTGAAAAACTGCCAAAATTAGGAAGGGTACTGTACATACAGTAATGTATAGGTTGGGTATTTTTTGGTTTTCAGTGTTTTTTTTTTGTGTGTGTGTGTATGGTTTTCTTGGTGTTTAGCATTATTTTAGATATTCCTATGTGTGTTTTGATGTCTAAATATGGCAGATTGACCTGAAAACAGTGCCAAAATTAGGAGGGGTACTGTACATAGAGTTGTGTATAGGTCAGGTGTTTTTTGGTTTTCATTTTTTTTTTTCATTCTTTTCTTGGTGTTTAGCATTACTTTAGATCTTTCTGTGTGTGTTTTGATGTCTAAATATGGCAGATTGACCTGAAAACAGTGTCAGAATTAGGAGGGGTACTGTACATAGTCGTATGTAGGTCGTATTTTTTTTTCCCATGGTTTTCTTGGTGTTTAGTATTACTTTGGATATTCCTTTGTGTGTTTTGATGTCTAAATATGACAGATTGACCTGAAAACAGTGCCAAAATAAGGAGGGATACTGTACATATAGTTGTGTCTAGGTCAGGTGTTTTTTTGGTTTTTGTTGTTTGTTTTGCATGGTTTTCTTGTTGAAAATTATTTTGGATAATACTATGTATGTTTTGATGTCAAAGTATGGCAGAATGACCAGAAAACACTGCCAAAATAAG
The DNA here is from genome assembly GCA_018397915.1 of Birgus latro. Lineage (NCBI taxonomy): Eukaryota > Metazoa > Arthropoda > Malacostraca > Decapoda > Coenobitidae > Birgus > Birgus latro. Next base: position 14,779 of record JAGKTI010011414.1, on the reverse strand, counting down.
GAAGGGGTACTGTACATACAGTAGTGTTTAGGTAGGGTGTTTTTTGGTTTTCAGTGTTTTTATTTTTACATGGTTTTCTTGGTGTTTAGCATTATTTTGGATATTCCTATATGTATTTTGATGTCTGAATATGCCTGAATGACCAGAACACACTGCCATTTTAAGCATAGGTACTGTACAAATAGGTTAGGTATAGGTCGGAGATGGGTATAGGTAGGGTCTGAGTATGGTAGGGGAATAGAGTTTATTATCTGGATGTTGCCACTACCCGGACATGCCTTTGGCTCTGTTATGTCCGGATAAATGAGGGATTACTGTATTCATCTTGATATGAACTCACACCATCATAAAGTCATGGATATTGCTGTAAGGTCAATTTAGCAGATGTATCTGCCGTAAAAAAAATACTGAATTCAGTCTCGGTTCCAGAGCTCCAAGGTGTCTGGCATGCGAGCGTTTGTCAACAGACTTTTGTCAACATTCGATATGACACACTTTAACTGTGCTGTGGCAGACTGCAGATAGGCCTTAAGAAAGAAGATAACAAGAAAGAATCGTGCAAGAGATGTCAGGCTGGGCCATGTTCCCATCTGCCAAGAAAACCAATAAGAAGAAAAGCGTGAGAAACATATGAGGAAACGTGTGGCTGTGTTTTCATCTGTAGAGCATGCTGTACCACAGGCAGCAACTATCTGGCAAAACAACTTTTTTTCTTTTAACCCGTGGATTGCGAGCCACAGCTCAGGCTGGGTAGCTGTGCTAACCTTCCAGTGGCCGTGCATCACCATCAACTACTCCACCCCTATGCAAAGTTACGCATGGTGCTACACAAAGACAAAGAGAGAGAGGCTGGTAGTATTAAACAACCTCTTCCTCTTCCCGCGAAGAATCTTTGTGAAGAGGCTCTTTGCAGTTTGGTACCTTTAAACCCAGGCCGAACAGCCTCTTCCCAAAGGGAGACTACGGAAGGGTTGGTATGCTGTGGAGGTGCTCTCTGGGAGAGAAATAGTGAGATTGGTACGCCGGAGGAACTCAAGTTTGCCGTCATTTGTTTTATGTTTACTCTCGTGTGATACATTGCGAAAGTAATATGCCAAATCTGATAAACAACGTGTCCGATTCAGTCCAGTGGTAGGAAATAGTTCTAATACCTGATACTTTAATACTTGAAAGGAGTCCCAGTGGTGGTTAGGATTACGGGAGCTAGAATTTAGCGGTTTTGTTTGGTGGTTCAGTTGGGTTAGAAATAGGTTAGGTTAAGTCAGGTCAGGTTATATAACAGACTTGTACACCATTCCACTTTTCACTACTGCCTTCAGAAAGGTAAGCATGTGGTATAATTTAAGGCCGAGCTTAGGATTACGGCAATTAGAATTAAGCGGCGACTTCCGTAATCGCTAGAATTTAGCTGTTTTGTTTGGTGGTTCAGTTAGGTAAGAAATAGGTTAGGTTAGGTCTGGTCAGATTAGGTTAGGTTTGGTTAATACTGCAACAGTTCAGCTTAAACTGCTAGAATGTAGCAGCTATGTTTTTTCTTTTATGTTAGAAATAGGCTAAATTATTTAGGTTAAGTTATGGCTACCGTAAAAGGGAAGTGATTAGTATTACGGCAACTAGAATTTAGCGTCGATGGCAGTAGTCTAACCATGGCCTTCAATTATACCACGTGCTTACCTTTCTGAACATTAATGAAAAGAATGGTGTACAAGTGTGTTAGATAAAGCACTCTTGGAAATAAGTGGTGAAGTTGCCTGGATCACCACTGTATGAGACACAGGTAACTTGGGAATGGTAGAAGTCATTCAAGTCTAAGACTGGGCTGTGTGCATGCAGCAGTAGTTTGTTCATAAACAGGTAACACCAGTCTCCTAAAAATCTATAAATTTAGACAGTATCACACAAAAGAAATGATAAGAAATATTTTAAAAAATTGCAAATCCATTTCGTGATTGTTAAGTTACTAACTACTTACATGAATACGGTATCAGTATAAAAAAAGATGCAAAGATATTTGGGAAGAGGCGGGTGATGCTCCTGCTTCATATTCCAGTACTTTTAACCCCGAAAGACCTCTTCGCGCGCCGCATGAGGAACCTCTTCACTTTAAAACTACGGCTGGAGCGACGAAGAGGTTCTTCCTGCGAAGAGGTAGTTTAATACTACCAGCCAGAGATTTTTTCCTTTTCACCAGATGATGCCCTGGATGTTTACCTTCAAGTTTATAATCAACAAAATCTTAAAAACAAAAACAAAAACAAAATCATTTTTTCACTACACCCCTACGCAAACTTATAAATGGCACTACGCAAAGACAGATAGAGAGATTTTTTTTTTTTCACCAGATGATGCCCTGGATGATTATCTTCAAATTTTTATTTTTTTATTTTTTATTTTTTTCACACCATAGACTGGGGTGGGATAAAAAAAGGTAATTGCACAATCCACGGGTTAATACTTATGCTGGTGACCATTATGAGTATTTGAATAAAAGTATTAATCGAGAAGTATTCATACATATACAGAGATAGCCCGATTATCCGGGCTATGTGGTGTGAAGGGGTGGCTGAATAGTCCGAAATCACGATTAATCCAGCGGAAACAAAAAATAAGTACTGTTAGACTGATTTATTTACCAGTAAATATACACTTAACGTAGCAGAAATACCTTACCAAATCTTTGCATATGCATCCTGCTTGTTTCTGTATTTTTCTATTTTCAGTTTGGTAAGTTACTTTATCTTGCTGAAAAATTTCCCCCGTTATTATCGTCACGTTCCCGTAGCTGTACCTACGATTGCTTCCAGCGCAATGGAAGAAACTCAACGTATTCAAGTATGGATTTCGTTTCCCAACTTCCAAACTGGAGTTTAAGTTAGGTTAAATTATTAGATGCAGTTAAGCTAGGTTAGGCCAGGTTTGGTTAAGCAGTTGGATAGAACAGTACCTTCCGCCATTACGTTAACGGACAGCAAGAGTTGTCACACCAGAACAGCTAAAAACAACGGGGAAACAGATTTAACAAGAAATATTTATTTGCCAACCCAGAAATAATCAGAAAAACATAACAGAATATCAGGATGAACTGATTTGGTAAGGTGCTTTTTACTACTTACCGTAAAGTAGCCTCTCAGTGGCAGTGAGTTCAGAAATTTGTGTGCTCCCATGGCAGGCCTCGGAACCATTTTTTCTAAGTTCTAAAATCAGTTTCTTTTTCTTACAGATGTGGTAAGACTCGCCTGGTGCACTTTTTAAATTTTCTTTCTAAACCCATCTGATTTGCTATGATTCGTGAAAGAATAAAATTAGGGCGCATGTTACATTAGCACTTAATTAAACATATTGACGAAAACATCTGGGATGAAGTGACTGCCTGGCTGCTTGGGATGGTACAGCAGGGTCATGTAAACATACCAGTGACCTTCGTTCCCTTCTCATAATTGTTCGCAGTTTTTTTTATAGCTCCCTAACTCAATGTCACTGACACTGGCACAGTAATGCATTGTTCAAGGATGGCAGTTGTGAAGGGATTAATGGAATACATAATTATTTGTATCTACTATCTCACACATACACATAACAGTGAACAAAGAATGAGCAGTAAATGTACACTCATCTGTAAAGAGCAGAACTGTATGCCCTGTCGGTCCAAAATGTGTTGGGAACTGCAACATCGAACAAAGAATGTGGAACTGGATGCTAACTTGCGAGAAGACGTGAGACGATTTTTTTTTTTTTCCTGATTAATAAACATTTATGTTCCATTTCCTCCCCTAAAATTGTGAAACCTATAAATTTTTGTGTAAGTATACAGCCTAATGGCCTTACCAATTCAATTCATATTCTTTTAGTTTGTTTTCTGTATTTTTCTGCCTATTTTGAGGGTGGTAAATTACCTTTCTCTTGCTGAAAGATTTCCTCTCTTATTGTCATAACGTTCTCTAAGCCTTACCTACTGTTGTTTTCGGCATAGTGGAAGAAACTTACTCAAAATTAGGGGGCATGTTGCATTAGCATTTAAACATATCGGCGAAGACACCTGAGGTGAAATGACTGCCTGGCTGCTTGGGATGGTACTGCAGGGTCGTGTAAACAAACCACTGACCTTCGTTCCCTTCCCATAATTGTTCGCAGTTTTTTATAGCTCCCTAACTCACCGTCACTGACACCGGTACAGTAAAGCATCGTTCAAGGCTGACAACTATCAAGAGGTTAATGGAATACATTATTGTTTGCGTCAGTACTCTCTCTTTCACACATATACTTAAGAACAAACAAAAGAATGAACATAATGTACACTTAACTGAAAGAGACAGAAATAACTGTATGCTCTGCCAGTCTGAAACGGGAAGCGTGATATCTAACGAAGAATGTAAAACTGAATGCTAACTTAAGAGAACACGTGAGATGGTAGAGTCATTTTTTTCTGATTAGCAAACATTTTTGCTCCATTTCGTCCCCTAAAATTGTGAAACCCATAAATTTTCGTCTAAGCATACAGCCTAAAGACTTTACCAGTTCATTTCATATTCCTCTAGTTTGTTTTCTATATTTTTCTATTTTGAAGGTGGTAAGGTACCTTCTCTTGCTGAAAGATTTCCTCCTTTATAATCACGTTCTTTCGCCCGTACCTATGACTGTTTCCAGCATAATGGAAGAAACTTATTCAAGATACTAAGAAGTGGATTTAGTTTCCCAATTTTCCAACTGGAGCCCAGGTTAGTTTAGGGTAGGATAGGTTAAATTATTACTATTAGATAGTTAAGCAAGGTTAGGTTAGGTTATCAGTCGCCTCACCAAACTCCACCCTACCACCCTTGTGATCGAGTTGTGAGCAGGAAGAGTGAGTGGGGGGACAGACTCTCGCTGGTTTACCCGTGCCTCGCTCGCTAGCAACCGGATGCTTCCTGTTTAAACCGGAGCTATCATATGAAGAATTCCGTTTATTACTATACCACTGAACCATTCAGTCACGGCCCAGATATACCAAAGGCTGGATAATCTGATAATCGAGCTTTCACTGTACAGTAAAACCTCGATATAATGGACTTCAATAGACCGGAATTCACTTTTATTGGACTCGAGGAGCTACCGGACTAAATTCCTATATATCAGAAAATGTCTGATAAAGCCAGATGCAGTCCAGAATGCCTGACCACTTCACCTACGTTCACCACAATAAGGGAAATAAGAGATATTTATTAGTGTACCGTACAGTATTATTATATATATTATACCACTTGATTAATGTAGTGAAGTTATAACACAGTACAGTACCACAGTGGTAGTCAAAACAGTTTAAAAACTGTTCCTGCGACAAAGGACCAATGTCTGATATATCGGAAAAAGTCCGGATTAGCAGGGGGAAGTCTGGATGTCGTATTTGTCGGAATTTCGCATTTTTCGGGATGGTTTGGGCCCTGATTAGTCCGTTATAGTGAGATCTTACTGTATGTAAAACCATTAAATCTTCATCCTTTCAAACAACATCACAAAATGTTTTGTAACCTCATTATTAAGCGTGGGGCTCACCTTAACCCCCAAAAGACGGGCATCGTAATCTTTTGACACGCGCTCAGGACGGGCATAATCAGCGGTTGTGATATGATGTAGGATTTGCGGGGGGGGGGGAGTTGTGGAGGAGTGTGGGGGGTTGTGGGGTGGGGCGGAGATGGGAACTGGGTGCTTGGGAGAGGTGGAGGGTAGGGAAGGGGGTGGGGGGGAAAAGGGTGAGGGTGGCAGTGGGGGTTGGAGGGGTAGGGTTATTTGGGGGGGTAGGGGTATGGGGGTGGGGGATGGAGGAGGGTAGGGGGTTAGGGGTGGTGTGGGGGTAGGGGGAGGGTGGTAGAGGGTGGGGGGAGTGGGGGGTGGTGGGGAAGTGGTTGGGGGAATGTGGAGGGTTTGGGGGATGGGAGTGAAGGTGAGGAGGGTAGGGGTGGGGGTTAGGGGTGGTAGGGGGCTGTGGAGGGTATTGGGGGGATGGTGGGGGGAGTTGGAGAGCAGTGGGGGTTTAGGGGTGGGGTGGTGGGGGCTGTGTGGGTGTGGTGGTAGGGGAGTGGGTTTGGGGGGGTAGGGGGGGTGACTGCGTATTCAGACACCCATCCCTTGGACAGCATATGTGGACACTCATCTTTTAGGGGTTAAATGAATGAGAAAAATTTGTAAATAATATTATTATGAAAAAACATCCGTATGTGAGAGTTATGCATTGCCCACAAAATAAAACTGAAAATTAGAAATTCTGGTGGTATGTATCTGTGCCTTACTGCAAATGCTCCTATTCCCTTTTAAATTGTCAAGCTTCATATAACAAAAATGAAATATCACCACTGGTACAAAATCAGGGGTGTAAGACCTACATTTTTACATTATACCACAAGTTACCATAAAGATATTGACTAAATTAACAGCCTTTGGGAGTTTTGATAAATGATCAGTGTTATATTTATAGACTACCCACAGTAGGCGTGGAAAGTGTTGACGCCATCTTAAAAAAAGAAAACATTCTTGTGGTTAGCAAGGAGAAACAAATAAATGAACACTCACCATTGAATTTAGTATTTACTGGCATTCCCCTTCACCTTTATTATCTTCTTAAGGCGTCTGGGGAGACTGATGGCGTAGTTTTGCAGAACAGACGGACTAAAACTGCTCCATAGCTGCTTGACTGCAGCCTCAAGTTTTGGCAAAGATGATGTGCCGCTTCATGTGCGCCCATAAATTCTCAATGGGATTGATATCTGGGCTGTTTCCGGGCCAATCTTGAATAAAGGGAACCTCACAGTCTGTTAGCCACTGTTTCACTGACTTTGCAACATATGCTCTTGCCTTGGTTTTATCAAAAGAGTCACTTAAAACATCACATAATAGCTCCAAATAATTGTTCTGGTTCACTTTTTCATTTGCAGGTAGAATTACCAACTCACCAACACCATAATATGTAAAGCAGCCCCAAGCCATGAGTGAGGCTGGGTATTTAACAAACTTGGAAGTGTACTTAGGATCCAGGGGGTCACTGCCTGGTTTGCGGTACACTCGTGATGAAGGGGTACCAGTGACAGTAAGTGTTGACTCATCACTCCAAAGCAAAGTTTTCCATTGCTCCTCACTCCAGGCAAGATATTTCTTACAAAAATTTACTCTTTTTCTTCTGAAGTGCAGTTAGCAGTGGTTTTTTACAAGAACAAAAACTCCTGTAGCCCAGATCGTTATGCAACAGTTGCTGCACACTTCTGACAGACACATCTGCCAGCAACTGTGGGTTCTTTTCTTTTAAATCCCGTGCTGTTAGCCTTGGATCCTTGCTAACTTGCCTTGAGATCGGCTGACGGGTCCTGAAGGTTGTCTTACGAGGTCTCCCAGGCAAGGGAAGTGGAGTGGGAGGAATGGCCTCCCCACTGTCCTTGAACTGCTTCACCAGTCTCTGCACTGTCCTTGGTCTAACACCATCTGATTTGCAATAAATTGGAGTTTGTGGCCATCTTTGTATAAAGTAATCACTTCCACACGTTTGTCTTTGCTTGTGGTTACTTTAGGCATGATGAGAATGTGGTAGGTAACCAAATAACTGTGTTATTTGAGTCAAAACATGCCCTCGTGGTGCATCACACACAGAGACAATCCTCCTCCTGTGGCTGCCCAAACATTACTGAGCCTGCTCCTGTGGTGTCAAACCTATCAAGCAGGGTTGCCAGCTCCCGTTGAAAAAGCGTCAGCTCATTTCGCATCACAGGGGAGGGTAGTATTGACCCTACTTCACTTAACGCGAAAAAGAATGACGTCGGCAAAAAAGCGTCAATACTTTCCGCGCCTACTGTATGTACAGTGCATATGGTTGACCAGATTACAGCCTGACAGGGTTGTGCTGACACACACCTCTCACTCTCCTATACAATAAATAAATGCACTTTATCTACCCCACTGCCTTCTTTACACAGTAATCATTATCAATCATTGCAGTTGTTCCCATTTCAGATGAGAAGATAATGAAAACTGGGTGCTACATACCTAGGTTAAGCTTTGAACCATAAGCTCCAATAGTTTCTTGCATCACCACCAGTTGCCTCTTTCAAAAAAGAATCTATGTTTTTATTCTCATTTAAACTTCACCGTCATATCAAGACTGCAAAGCGATACTCAGGTTCTGCAAAGTAAATGTGTTGTTGGTACCTGTAAATTGGAGGGAACACGATTGCACAAAAACTTTCCCATTACAATTGGTGTAAGACCATAATTAAAATGGGTAAGGGAAAGGTGATGTCCTGGAAAGAGGACTTTGTATTACCATAAAGCTTTGTTTTTTTTTTTCCTCCCCATTCTCTGTTCATCCATCCATCCATCATCCAATACTACGTTGCCCCATGAGGAGCTTAGGGGCCTGGGGCTAGGCAAGTTGGTCCTGACATTTAAGATGAGAGTGACCAGCCTCACTCATCCCTGAGTGGCGTAAGCAATAAACCCCAACCACCCCTTGGATATAAACCTTCACCTGCTCAATCCGATTGGAGCACCGTAATTACCTGCTAAACCACCAGGCGCCATGATTTGGTTATATGGTTACCACCCAGCATAGTAAATGGTTTCCTCGTGTAAAGGAAACCATTCGGCTTGCCACTCAGGGTAGAGTCACCCATAGGCAGATGGAACAGGAAAGAATGAAGGAAAGAAAGACCAAACAGGAAGTGCAAAGTCACCTGTAGGCAGAAGGACGAGGAAAGAGTGAAGTAAAGATAGACAGAAAAGGAAGGAAGGAAAGGAGGGAGGAGAGGAAAAGGCAGACACCCGAGAGCAGCACTGCATTAAGTGGGTGGATGGTGAGTGCCCCCACCTACCTCTGTTCATCCTATCTTAAAAAAGAGGTAATAAAGGTAATAGAAAGAGTTATAGAATATATAAGGGAAAGTGAATGTTGATGAGATGCTGTTTTGGTTTATGACAGCCAAAGGGAGCACTGATGCAATATTAATTTTCCAACAGCTTCAGGAAAAATATAAGGGAAGGAATGGAGAGTTGTACTTTTTTTGAGAAGGCTTTTGACAGTACCTAGGGAGGTGGTAAAGTGGACAGTGAGAAAGCTTTGAACTGAGAAATGGTTGGAGTGCATACAGCAATGTTTTAGGGCATTCACACCAAGGTGAAAGTGAACAGAGGTTTAAGTGATGAATTTTCCGTTACCATTGGTGTTTATCAGGAGTCAGTTTCCAGCCTTGTATTTTATCTTGGTGCACGAAGCTTTCTCATGTGACTTCAGAATTGGACTCCCATGGGTGGTGTATATTGATGAGTTAGTGTTAACTGTGGAGACTAAGAGGTTGGTGGAGGAAAGATAAAGGGAGTGATGAGATGGAATTGGGCACAAGTGTTTGATTATGAATGCAGATAAAACAAAAGTGATCATATCTTGGGCAGGTGGTGATATTGTTAAAACAGGGATGTAGCAATGTGCCAGTTGTCAGAAGGATGTGGAAAGTAGCTCTATTTTGTGCAGTGTTTCTGATAAGTGGATGCTGAGAGTGTATTACAGGTTAGCTGCAAAATAATGATGAGTGTACAGTTTGTAATGGAGTGCATATAGAGGCAGAGAGACAGGAAAGGATTAATCTTACAGGTGAGTCTCTTAAGTGTTTGGAAGAGTTTTGTTATTTAGGGGACATGGTATGAGGTGGTGGTGTGGCTGGAGCAAGCTCAGTAGCAAGAGTAAGGAATGGTTGGAAGAAGTTTAGGGAGTTGTTGCATTTTCTTACGTTGAGAGGGTTCTCCTTGTGCCAAGGGGTCCTTGTATGTGGCATGTTGTAATACAGTACAGGAGTGAGACTTGGACAGTAAAGGAGTAGGATATTCCAAGGCTCAGATGTACAGAGATGAGAATGATTAGAGGATTGTGTAGTGCATCCTTGAATGACATGCCTGGGGGAGGGTTAGTTTAAGAGGAAGTATGGATTAAGATGGTTTGGGCATGTGAAGAAAATGGAGGATGACAGTAAAGTTTGGAGGGTGAGAGATCTGAATATTGGAAATGGAGTTGTGAGAGGTAGACAGAAAAAGATTTGGGACAAGGTCAAAGAATGTGACAACAGAGTTAAGGGCCTGAACAGAATGGCAGCTAGAGACAGAGCAGCCTAGAGAGGCCTGTACCCCCCACTGTATACTGTATATCCATACAACCCTCCCCACCCCCCCCCACACACACACACTCTGTATATCCCCACTGCTAGATCTTAAAAACGCTGAATCAAACTTGCCTCTCACGCTTGCTAGACCAGATGTGTTTTAGTCTGGAACGAGCCACTACGAGGGGCACACTGTAAAGTTTGGCAGTAATAAACTCCATAAATAGCTACTCCAGGACTTTATTACTGCCACTAATTTTACAGTGTGCCCCTCGTAGTGGCTCACCCCAGACTGAAACACATCTGGTCTAGTAAGTGTGAGAGACAAGTTTGATTCAGCATTTTAAAGATCTAGCAGTGGGGATTTACAGTGGGGGGGTGGGGTATGGATGTACAGTATACAGTGGGGGGCACAATACTCTTTACTTGACTTTCTATAGAGATTATTCTCTGGATTTTCTCTACAGATTGCATATTATGTAAATATTCATCTCACTACCCTCACTTCATTATCATCCTCACCAATTACATTTATAACTCAACTCTAGTGTCAGGAGACATCATTTCAGTTACCCAGGGGAGTATTGTACCCCCACCGTATACTGTATGTCCATACCCCCCCCCCACACACACACACTGCTAGATCTTAAAAACGCTGAATCAAATTTGCCTTTCACGCTCGTTAGACCAGATGTGTTTCAGTCTGGGATGAGCCACTACAAGGGGCACATTGTAAAGTTAGTGGTAGTAATAAAGTCCTTAAATAGCTACTCCAGGACTTTACTTCAACTACCAAAGTGATTGTGATTTACAGGCCATTAGGTAACCTAGGCCAGTAGATGCACACAAGTCGGTGCCTTTATGAATGAACCAGAGTTAACAGGTGTATTTGATCCCAGTCACAAAGCCAGAGTCCCCTGTTTGATTGTTGAACCAATTATAACTGTCCCCAATCTCATTCCATATGTAAGAAATACTTTAACAATGCTCTTCAAGTAATAGCTTCCCTGTGCAGTAAATTGAAAGTAGTTCTCCAATATACAGTCATTGTTGTTGCTCTGCCCCAGCCTGTCTAATTGAGCAGACCCATCGACTCCAGTTAAGTAACTGCTCCTACGGGGTTCTCTAGTAGTTGCCGTACGCCTCTGATATCTGCTTCTTATAGTCGAATGTTCTGTAGAGTGCTTCATTATGTGCTATGGTGTTTTGGCCTAATCTCAAGCTGGGTACATATTATCTATGATTCCACCCATCATCATCATCATCATCCAGACCTTTCCAACCCTAGGGCAGGGTAAGGAGTAGCAATGTCCAGACAGCCCAGATTTGCCCAGTCCAATGGGTCACACTTCCATTCACTCACCATTCAAGCCCCTGGAATCCTGGCTGTATCTGATGTGCCAAAAACACTCATCGTGTAATGTACTTATCTGATAGAGTCAATCCGAATGCTGTCATGTTTAAAAGGGGTGCCAAATCCCTGATCATGTGTTTTTCCTCACAATATTCATCCAACCAGCTCAATCTCTTGTCAGTCCCCTTGCCTCACCGACTTCCAAACCTCTCTTCCTCACATTTATCCACCATATCCCTTCACCTTCTCCTTGGCCTACCTCACCTCCTCCGTCCTTCAGATTTGCTTAGATATACCTTTTTCACCACTCTTTTGTTATCCATTCTCTCCATATGACCATACCATCTCAGTACACTCTCTTCGATTCTGGTGTACACAGCATTCCTCACTGTACATTTTTCATAAATCACATTACAGTATTTCATATCCTATCCACTCTCTGTACTCCACATACATTCCTCAGCAGTCCCATCTCCACTGCTTTGACTCTTGACATTTCATTTTCATGCCACACTGTAGTCTCACATCCATATTTTAGAGGTGGCACTAACACTCCATCATGTAAGCCTTGTGCAGCTGCAGCAGTCAAGCCTCTGTTTCTTATCAAGGCCTTCATTGCACAGGCTACTTTCCTTCCTTGTGTCACTCTACATTCCACTTGTTTTGTACATTTTCCTCTCATTTTCTATCACTGTACCCAGGTACTTGAACTATCACCTATTCCAGTGTCTCTCATTTCACTGCAACATCAAACTGGGAGTCACCTTTCTCAGTAACCATCACTTTTCTCTTTTCTACATTTACTCTCAAGGCATGACACTCACAGACATGAGCAAAACTCTACACTAGTCTACCAAGTTCATGTCCAGTATTTGCAATTAGTACTGCATCATCAGCATACATCAAATTTGAGATATTCCATCCATCACCATTTATTACCAATGCCATCCCCCTCTCCAGTACTCGTGTCTTTACTTCTCTCATCACCCCATCCATATACAGTAGGCGCGGAAAGTATTGACTTTTTTTTGCCGACGTCATTCTTTTTCGCGTTAAGTGAAGTAGGGTCAATACTACCCTCCCCTGTAATGCGAAATGAGCTGACGCTTTTTCAACGGGAGCTGGCAACCCTGCTTGATAGGTTTTCCACCACAGGAGCAGGCTTAGTAATGTTTGGGCAGCCACAGGAGGAGAATTGTCTCTGTGTGTGATGCACCATGAGGGCATGTTTTGACTCAAATAACACAGTTTTTTGGTTACCTACCACATTCTCATCATGCCTAAAGTAACTACAAGCAAGGACAAATGTGTGGAAGTGATTACTTTATACAAAGCTGGCCACAAACTCCCATTTATTGCAAATCAGATGGTGTTAGACTGAGGACAGTGCAGAGACTGGTGAAGCAGTTCAAGGACAGTGGGGAGGCCATTCCTCCCACTCCACTTCCCAAGCCTGGGAGACCTCGTAAGACAACCTTCAGGACCCGTCAGCTGATCTGAAGGCAAGTTAGCAAGGATCCAAGGCTAACAGCACGGGATTTAAAAGAAAAGAACCCACAGTTGCTGGCAGATGTGTCTGTCAGAAGTGTGCAGCAGCTGTTGCATGACGATCTGGGCTACAGGAGTTTTTGTGCTCGTAAAAAACCACTGCTAACTGCACTTCAGAAGAAAAAGAGAGTAAATTTTTGTAAGAAATATCTTGCCTGGAGTGAGGAGCAATGGAAAACTGTGCTTTGGAGGGATGAGTCAACATTTACTGTCACTGGTACCCCTTCATCACGAGTGTACCGCAAACCAGGCAGTGACCCCCTGGATCCTAAGTACACTTCCAAGTTTGTTAAATACCCAGCCTCACTCATGGCTTGGGGCTGCTTTACATGTTATGGTGTTGGTAGGTTGGTAATTCTACCTGCAAATGAAAAAGTGAACCAGAACAATTATTTGGAGCTCTTATGTGATGTTTTAAGTGACTCTTTTGATAAAACCAAGGCAAGAGTATTTATTCAAGATTCTGCCCCTGCACATGTTGCAAAATCAGTGAAACAGTGGCTAACAGACTGTGAGGTTCCCTTTATTCAAGATTGGCCCAGAAACAGCCCAGATATCAATCCCATTGAGAATTTATGGGCGCACATGAAGCGGCAGCTGCGTAGTATGGACACATCATCTTTGCCTAAACTTGAGGCTGCAGCTATGGAGCAGTTTTAGTCCGTCTGTTCTGCAAAACTACGCCATCAGTCTCCCCAGACGCCTTAAGAAGATAATAAAGGTGAATGGGAATGCCAGTAAATACTAAATTCAATGGTGAGTGTTAATTTATTTGTTTCTCCTTGCTAACCACAAGAATGTTTTCTTTTTTTAAGATGGCGTCAACACTTTCTGCGCCTACTTTTTTTTTTTTTTTATGTGTCCGACTCTGGGCATAGGCTTCACAGCCTGCTATCAAGGCCCTGCAGTCCTCCTACATACCAACACCTCTACCGCTCGCTGGCGCAGTGGTAGCGTTCTCGCTTGCCATCTGGTAGACAAGAGTTCGCGCCTCGCTCAGGTTGCGAAAAGTTTCACTGACGAAGTGGGTGGTTACTGTCCCCCTTGAGCAAGGGGATGGGTGTGTGCGTGTGTGAAGGTCACAGCCTTGCCCATAGATCGGACTATATGAGCTCTCAGCTCCCTTCTGGGAGGTAAAAGCTGACGATCACTACCGTCAAGTGATCCTGACCGACCCTGTGAGTTACATGTCACCACTTCGGCGCTAACACCCACCGTCCATATTGAATACATGCTAGGGCTGTCTCATACAGAACTGGTGTATTGGTATTAGCGGGGGTTGTATATATACAGTAATCTCTCTACTATCTGGACGTCCACTATCCGGATACATCACTATTCGGACATCGTGGGCTGATGCCCCCCCCCCCCCAAAAAAAAAACTATTTTTTCCAACCGCGTCAGTTTGAATTTCCCACGCGCGCTGACTACCTCCCTTCCCACCCAGTCTCCCTCCTACTAGTTCTGTCTCAACTCCCGTGAACAGTGGACGGCTGTCCAATCGTTTGTGGTATTTTCGTTCTTGTTTAAATAATCAAAAGTCACAGTGCTAAGGATTAAGTGTAGTTAAACACTGGATTACTGGACATGCTTCAAGAGCAATTATGACCACTGTAAAAACCTTAGAGGTGGGGGTAAACAAGGAGTAAACAACAGTCATGGAGATATAAGTAAACATTGTCAGCTGCTAAATATTTTCCATAATCGCTTCTAAATCCTCATTCTCTGGTTACATTTTATTTACTTCATGCTTTGTGTCCCATATTTGAGT
>JAGKTI010011413.1:0-19790 GCA_018397915.1 Birgus latro | reverse complement strand
CACACACACACACACACACACACACACATTACATAGGGGGAGAGAGACCAAAGGTCCTTGAATGAAAGGCCTGGGGGGACTAAGTTATGATGGAAGAGTTAAGAGGAATGATGGGACTGGAGTGTGTGTGTGTGTGTGTGTGTGTGTGTGTGTGTGTGTGTGTGTGTGTGTGTGTGTTGATTCATCTCGCATCATTTATGCTCACCCTTGCAAGCCAGCTTCTCACCTCCGCTATGCAGCCAAGGTCAGTGTGCCCCTGATGACTTTTGACAACGAGACTGAGCTGCACAAGATCAACGCCTACTATCCACAGGCAAAGTAAGTGGGCATGTTAGTACACACACACACACACACACACACACACACACACACACACACACACACACACACATTACATAGGGGGAGAGAGACCAAAGGTCCTTGAATGAAAGGCCTGGGGGGACTAAGTTATGATGGAAGAGTTAAGAGGAATGATGGGACTGGAGTGTATTGTTGTGATGAGGAGAGAGAGATTGAGATGGCCTGGGCATGTGGAGAGGATGGTGAATGATAATTGGGTGCAGAAAGTGAGAAATGTGAAATCTGGGGGTAGGGTTGCAAGAGGCAGACTGAAAAAGAGCTGGGACAAGGTCATAGAGTGTGACCTTAGGGATGAGAGACTGAATTGGTAGATGGGGACACCCATCATCCACTCAATCAGTGTTGGGATGCCTTATGGTCTCTACACTGAGTGACAAGCCAAATGGTTTTGTGTACCCAGGAAACTATTTATTATGCTGGGTGGTAACCATATAATTGGGGTTTTGGCTGGGTTAAGTGTCCCCCAGATTCCCCTATCTAAAATCACTTAACAGTGGCTCTCCAGTTTCCAGACAAATCAGTATAACTTCATGGGTTTCATTTGTACACATTCTTCCATGTCATTCTCATAGCCCATTGTCCACATCAGTAAGTAGTAGTATGGCCCAGAACATGGCTTTGTTCTCAGTGGGGCCATAGATTCAAAAGATGTGTTGGAGATTGATGTTGAATGAGTGAATGGGCTAATGAGTGGTATGGTGTGACGAATGAATGACTGGAGACAGAGCAAAACATTCCTGGCTGGTTTTCCCTACAGGCTGGTGTTGCGTATCCGATGTGATGCTGAGGATGTTCAGTGCCCACTGGGTATAAAATTTGGGGTAATGCCAGAGGATGCACATGCCCTGCTTGTCACTGCTAGAGACTTAGACCTGAATATCGTTGGGATATCCTTCCATGTTGGTTCCGGGTGCCGAGAGCCCCCTGTCTTCTACCGTGCCATCGCTGCTGCAAAGATGGTGAGGAGTAATTTGTAATGTATCTTAAGATTTAATCCAGGGTGTGCCCCTTTTGACAGGTCTTTTTTCATTAAGTACAGTCAACTCGCTTACAATGTGACAGTTTGGATCCAACTTCTCATCTTGTAAGGAGTCATCATTCTGTGGACACAATATGTTAACTACATCCATGTCAGGAGGGCTATCTGATAGAGGCTAGTAAAGGATGTGAAGGCTATAGGGGGTGAAGTGTGTGTGCAGCAACACAAATTATGGATCTGTGACATGATACTGAAGAATGAAATATTGTAGAGAAGAAAAGGGCTTAAGTACCCTGGAGGAAAATAAGGAAGTTGAAAAAGCAAGGTGCAAGGGATGCCATTTATAGTGAGACGAGAGTTGTGGCTGAGCATGGGGCTGCAGACAGAAATGTAAATGTGGAGTACAGGGCTCTCAAGAACATTTTGTTGAGAGTTACTGATTAAGTGAGTGGCTGGACAAGGGGCCCATGAAGATATAGTGCATTGTGGTGGTGGGATGAGGAGTAGACACTGCAGTTAATGATAAAAAAACAGGCTGTGTAGGGAAAAGAAAAGTGGAAAGAAAAGTGGTCATATCAGAAAGGAATACTTGGTCTAAGCATAGAACCAGAAAGGAGGTATATAGGGCAAAGTCTGAGTCTCAAAGATTTTTACTGGTTATTGCTGAAAGAAGGCTTGTGGTATGTAGGGTGGCTAAGCAGATAAAGAGAGAAAACAAGGAGTCATAGGTGAGCATTGTGTGAAAAATGTGAAGGAAGGGTAGTGATGGATAGTGATTGAATTAAGGATGCTTGAAGAGAGTATTACACCAATTACTGAACAAGTAGAGTACTGGAACAAGAAAAGTTTGGAGATGGTAGCTCCATTGTTTGGCCCATGTCCTTTAGTACCATGAGCAGGGCAGTCGATAAAATGCAGTTGGGGAAGGTGGTGGGCATGTCTGGGTCGACTGCTGAGATGTTGAATGTGTTTAGTTACTGTTGTGATAAATTATTATATGCATGAGGGTGTTTTTCCGGGTGATGGTTTAGCCAGGAAGAAAAATCCCAAGCACTGTTTTTTCCTGGTCTTTATTTTCTTGGCCAAATTTTAGCACTAGAAAATCACCAGAGGAAGGTGGCAGGAATCTGAAATAGAATAAACCAGATGAGTGGAATAGGAGATGCCACATTAAGCTCAAAATAAGGAACAGATACTGCATACCGCCAGAATTTTTAATTTTTTATTTTGCAGGCGATGCAGAACGTTCCCATACGGGTGTTTTTTCATAATAATTTACAAATTTTTCTTATTCATTTAAAACTGGTCCTGTGCCTAATAATGAGATCACAAAATACTTTGTGATGTTGGAATGTTTTGTGGATTGGCTGTATATGTCAAGGGATGAAGATTTATTGGTTTTGCACATATGTATGAATATTTCTTGATTTATACTTTCATTCAAATACTCCCAGTGGTCACCAGCAAACATGTTAAAAGAAAAAAATAAGATTTTCGTCAAAGAGACTATGGTTCCCACGAACAGAGATTGCAGGGTCAAAGGAACAAACTCGGCAAAGAATCCACAATTCATCTTTCATCTTATATATGCAGAAACTTTTCACTCTCTGAGAAGCAAATAATAGTTGATATATGTCTCAAGTATTATTATCAAGAGTTGATATGCATAATACGGCTTATATTTCACAACTACCAACCATTATAACCATTGCCAAAATCTATTATGTGTAGGGTGAATAATGATCAGTACAACTAATGAGCTACAGTATCTTAGTGCAGTAGTTCCTCATTTATCCAGATGCTCAGTATCCGGATGTGTTCTTTATCCGGATGCTGGACCTTGGCTCTATTAAACCATCATCCGAATTTACTTGCTATTATCCGGACGTAAGAGTCCTTGAGAAATTAGGCCAGCCAGCTGACATATTCAAACTTTCGGTATCGTGGCAGCTGGGCTTGAGCTGTGAGTGGGAAGTAGTCTGTAACCCACAACCAGAGTTAAAATGTCTCTCTGCCCCTGTACTGAATGGTCAAAGTCACGCACTTACCCTATCACTTCCAATGAACCTCCAGCAGCTGAGTAATACGACTGTAACTTGCAAGCGGTTTCAATATGTCCATGCTCACTCCCCACCAAATGTCTAATATCGCACGACCACGGGGGCTGAGTCTTTCCCAACCATCCCCTCCATCGAACACAGACCACAAGCCACGTGTACGTGTTTGGCGACAGTGGCCATCCACCCCTCTATCGAAGGCCGTAAGTCCCCCGGTCATGATGCATTGTGTTTCCGCATGGCCACTCTGCATCTAACAGACCACAAGCCACAAGTAGATGTACAGCAAAAGCGCCCGTCCAACTGTTGACAGAAGGGGGAGAATCCTACCCACAGCCTCGCTTCTCCACCCCCCAGCTCCCCCCTCACTCCCTCAGTCCATACCTTCCTCCTTAGTGATAACACTGACTCGTGAGTTTTGAAAGTATTTTGTGATTTATATGACCACTATTGGTCATATCGAAATTCCACAGTAACCACGAGAAAGCTTATGAAATTCTGCATATAGACATATGCTTAACTCTTGGAAGGTGGTACCAAAATTTTGCATTAGGATGGTGGGACATATGCCTAACTCTTGGAAGGTGCTGCCAAAGTTTTGCATTAGGATGGTGGGAAGTTATATGATGGTAAGTTTTACTCCTGAACTCTTTATTCTCAGTGAATTTTTGTACATGTCAGTTTTATATGTTCTTATTAGCTTATCTTCTAGTATAAACACCAGTGAAGATGATGGATACCATTTATACCAATATAACCATTTTCCAGTGGCATATTTGGCTGTGGAATTTTTTGAGCCCCGGGAGCAGTCACTCATCACAGACAACAGATTTTATTGTGGATTTTTTTTGTTTATGCATTGTTTTCATGATGTTTAGCATTAATATGGATTATCCTGTGTTTGTTTTTAAGTCTCAGTGTGGCAGAATGACCGAAAAACTGCCAAAATTAGGAGGGGCACTGAAAAACTGCCAAAATTAGGAAGGGTACTGTACATACAGTAATGTATAGGTTGGGTATTTTTTGGTTTTCAGTGTTTTTTTTTTGTGTGTGTGTGTATGGTTTTCTTGGTGTTTAGCATTATTTTAGATATTCCTATGTGTGTTTTGATGTCTAAATATGGCAGATTGACCTGAAAACAGTGCCAAAATTAGGAGGGGTACTGTACATAGAGTTGTGTATAGGTCAGGTGTTTTTTGGTTTTCATTTTTTTTTTCATTCTTTTCTTGGTGTTTAGCATTACTTTAGATCTTTCTGTGTGTGTTTTGATGTCTAAATATGGCAGATTGACCTGAAAACAGTGTCAGAATTAGGAGGGGTACTGTACATAGTCGTATGTAGGTCGTATTTTTTTTTCCCATGGTTTTCTTGGTGTTTAGTATTACTTTGGATATTCCTTTGTGTGTTTTGATGTCTAAATATGACAGATTGACCTGAAAACAGTGCCAAAATAAGGAGGGATACTGTACATATAGTTGTGTCTAGGTCAGGTGTTTTTTTGGTTTTTGTTGTTTGTTTTGCATGGTTTTCTTGTTGAAAATTATTTTGGATAATACTATGTATGTTTTGATGTCAAAGTATGGCAGAATGACCAGAAAACACTGCCAAAATAAGGAAGGGGTACTGTACATACAGTAGTGTTTAGGTAGGGTGTTTTTTGGTTTTCAGTGTTTTTATTTTTACATGGTTTTCTTGGTGTTTAGCATTACTTTGGATATTCCTATATGTATTTTGATGTCTGAATATGCCTGAATGACCAGAACACACTGCCATTTTAAGCATAGGTACTGTACAAATAGGTTAGGTATAGGTCGGAGATGGGTATAGGTAGGGTCTGAGTATGGTAGGGGAATAGAGTTTATTATCTGGATGTTGCCACTACCCGGACATGCCTTTGGCTCTGTTATGTCCGGATAAATGAGGGATTACTGTATTCATCTTGATATGAACTCACACCATCATAAAGTCATGGATATTGCTGTAAGGTCAATTTAGCAGATGTATCTGCCGTAAAAAAAATACTGAATTCAGTCTCGGTTCCAGAGCTCCAAGGTGTCTGGCATGCGAGCGTTTGTCAACAGACTTTTGTCAACATTCGATATGACACACTTTAACTGTGCTGTGGCAGACTGCAGATAGGCCTTAAGAAAGAAGATAACAAGAAAGAATCGTGCAAGAGATGTCAGGCTGGGCCATGTTCCCATCTGCCAAGAAAACCAATAAGAAGAAAAGCGTGAGAAACATATGAGGAAACGTGTGGCTGTGTTTTCATCTGTAGAGCATGCTGTACCACAGGCAGCAACTATCTGGCAAAACAACTTTTTTTCTTTTAACCCGTGGATTGCGAGCCACAGCTCAGGCTGGGTAGCTGTGCTAACCTTCCAGTGGCCGTGCATCACCATCAACTACTCCACCCCTATGCAAAGTTACGCATGGTGCTACACAAAGACAAAGAGAGAGAGGCTGGTAGTATTAAACAACCTCTTCCTCTTCCCGCGAAGAATCTTTGTGAAGAGGCTCTTTGCAGTTTGGTACCTTTAAACCCAGGCCGAACAGCCTCTTCCCAAAGGGAGACTACGGAAGGGTTGGTATGCTGTGGAGGTGCTCTCTGGGAGAGAAATAGTGAGATTGGTACGCCGGAGGAACTCAAGTTTGCCGTCATTTGTTTTATGTTTACTCTCGTGTGATACATTGCGAAAGTAATATGCCAAATCTGATAAACAACGTGTCCGATTCAGTCCAGTGGTAGGAAATAGTTCTAATACCTGATACTTTAATACTTGAAAGGAGTCCCAGTGGTGGTTAGGATTACGGGAGCTAGAATTTAGCGGTTTTGTTTGGTGGTTCAGTTGGGTTAGAAATAGGTTAGGTTAAGTCAGGTCAGGTTATATAACAGACTTGTACACCATTCCACTTTTCACTACTGCCTTCAGAAAGGTAAGCATGTGGTATAATTTAAGGCCGAGCTTAGGATTACGGCAATTAGAATTAAGCGGCGACTTCCGTAATCGCTAGAATTTAGCTGTTTTGTTTGGTGGTTCAGTTAGGTAAGAAATAGGTTAGGTTAGGTCTGGTCAGATTAGGTTAGGTTTGGTTAATACTGCAACAGTTCAGCTTAAACTGCTAGAATGTAGCAGCTATGTTTTTTCTTTTATGTTAGAAATAGGCTAAATTATTTAGGTTAAGTTATGGCTACCGTAAAAGGGAAGTGATTAGTATTACGGCAACTAGAATTTAGCGTCGATGGCAGTAGTCTAACCATGGCCTTCAATTATATCACGTGCTTACCTTTCTGAACATTAATGAAAAGAATGGTGTACAAGTGTGTTAGATAAAGCACTCTTGGAAATAAGTGGTGAAGTTGCCTGGATCACCACTGTATGAGACACAGGTAACTTGGGAATGGTAGAAGTCATTCAAGTCTAAGACTGGGCTGTGTGCATGCAGCAGTAGTTTGTTCATAAACAGGTAACACCAGTCTCCTAAAAATCTATAAATTTAGACAGTATCACACAAAAGAAATGATAAGAAATATTTTAAAAAATTGCAAATCCATTTCGTGATTGTTAAGTTACTAACTACTTACATGAATACGGTATCAGTATAAAAAAAGATGCAAAGATATTTGGGAAGAGGCGGGTGATGCTCCTGCTTCATATTCCAGTACTTTTAACCCCGAAAGACCTCTTCGCGCGCCGCATGAGGAACCTCTTCACTTTAAAACTACGGCTGGAGCGACGAAGAGGTTCTTCCTGCGAAGAGGTAGTTTAATACTACCAGCCAGAGATTTTTTCCTTTTCACCAGATGATGCCCTGGATGTTTACCTTCAAGTTTATAATCAACAAAATCTTAAAAACAAAAACAAAAACAAAATCATTTTTTCACTACACCCCTACGCAAACTTATAAATGGCACTACGCAAAGACAGATAGAGAGATTTTTTTTTTTTCACCAGATGATGCCCTGGATGATTATCTTCAAATTTTTATTTTTTTATTTTTTATTTTTTTTCACACCATAGACTGGGGTGGGATAAAAAAAGGTAATTGCACAATCCACGGGTTAATACTTATGCTGGTGACCATTATGAGTATTTGAATAAAAGTATTAATCGAGAAGTATTCATACATATACAGAGATAGCCCGATTATCCGGGCTATGTGGTGTGAAGGGGTGGCTGAATAGTCCGAAATCACGATTAATCCAGCGGAAACAAAAAATAAGTACTGTTAGACTGATTTATTTACCAGTAAATATACACTTAACGTAGCAGAAATACCTTACCAAATCTTTGCATATGCATCCTGCTTGTTTCTGTATTTTTCTATTTTCAGTTTGGTAAGTTACTTTATCTTGCTGAAAAATTTCCCCCGTTATTATCGTCACGTTCCCGTAGCTGTACCTACGATTGCTTCCAGCGCAATGGAAGAAACTCAACGTATTCAAGTATGGATTTCGTTTCCCAACTTCCAAACTGGAGTTTAAGTTAGGTTAAATTATTAGATGCAGTTAAGCTAGGTTAGGCCAGGTTTGGTTAAGCAGTTGGATAGAACAGTACCTTCCGCCATTACGTTAACGGACAGCAAGAGTTGTCACACCAGAACAGCTAAAAACAACGGGGAAACAGATTTAACAAGAAATATTTATTTGCCAACCCAGAAATAATCAGAAAAACATAACAGAATATCAGGATGAACTGATTTGGTAAGGTGCTTTTTACTACTTACCGTAAAGTAGCCTCTCAGTGGCAGTGAGTTCAGAAATTTGTGTGCTCCCATGGCAGGCCTCGGAACCATTTTTTCTAAGTTCTAAAATCAGTTTCTTTTTCTTACAGATGTGGTAAGACTCGCCTGGTGCACTTTTTAAATTTTCTTTCTAAACCCATCTGATTTGCTATGATTCGTGAAAGAATAAAATTAGGGCGCATGTTACATTAGCACTTAATTAAACATATTGACGAAAACATCTGGGATGAAGTGACTGCCTGGCTGCTTGGGATGGTACAGCAGGGTCATGTAAACATACCAGTGACCTTCGTTCCCTTCTCATAATTGTTCGCAGTTTTTTTTATAGCTCCCTAACTCAATGTCACTGACACTGGCACAGTAATGCATTGTTCAAGGATGGCAGTTGTGAAGGGATTAATGGAATACATAATTATTTGTATCTACTATCTCACACATACACATAACAGTGAACAAAGAATGAGCAGTAAATGTACACTCATCTGTAAAGAGCAGAACTGTATGCCCTGTCGGTCCAAAATGTGTTGGGAACTGCAACATCGAACAAAGAATGTGGAACTGGATGCTAACTTGCGAGAAGACGTGAGACGATTTTTTTTTTTTTCCTGATTAATAAACATTTATGTTCCATTTCCTCCCCTAAAATTGTGAAACCTATAAATTTTTGTGTAAGTATACAGCCTAATGGCCTTACCAATTCAATTCATATTCTTTTAGTTTGTTTTCTGTATTTTTCTGCCTATTTTGAGGGTGGTATATTACCTTTCTCTTGCTGAAAGATTTCCTCTCTTATTGTCATAACGTTCCCTAAGCCTTACCTACTGTTGTTTTCGGCATAGTGGAAGAAACTTACTCAAAATTAGGGGGCATGTTGTATTAGCATTTAAACATATCGGCGAAGACACCTGAGGTGAAATGACTGCCTGGCTGCTTGGGATGGTACTGCAGGGTCGTGTAAACAAACCACTGACCTTCGTTCCCTTCCCATAATTGTTCGCAGTTTTTTATAGCTCCCTAACTCACCGTCACTGACACCGGTACAGTAAAGCATCGTTCAAGGCTGACAACTATCAAGGGGTTAATGGAATACATTATTGTTTGTGTCAGTACTCTCTCTTTCACACATATACTTAAGAACAAACAAAAGAATGAACATAATGTACACTTAACTGAAAGAGACAGAAATAACTGTATGCTCTGCCAGTCTGAAACGGGAAGCGTGATATCTAACGAAGAATGTAAAACTGAATGCTAACTTAAGAGAACACGTGAGATGGTAGAGTCATTTTTTTCTGATTAGCAAACATTTTTGCTCCATTTCGTCCCCTAAAATTGTGAAACCCATAAATTTTCGTCTAAGCATACAGCCTAAAGACTTTACCAGTTCATTTCATATTCCTCTAGTTTGTTTTCTATATTTTTCTATTTTGAAGGTGGTAAGTTACCTTCTCTTGCTGAAAGATTTCCTCCTTTATAATCACGTTCTTTCGCCCGTACCTATGACTGTTTCCAGCATAATGGAAGAAACTTATTCAAGATACTAAGAAGTGGATTTAGTTTCCCAATTTTCCAACTGGAGCCCAGGTTAGTTTAGGGTAGGATAGGTTAAATTATTACTATTAGATAGTTAAGCAAGGTTAGGTTAGGTTATCAGTCGCCTCACCAAACTCCACCCTACCACCCTTGTGATCGAGTTGTGAGCAGGAAGAGTGAGTGGGGGGACAGACTCTCGCTGGTTTACCCGTGCCTCGCTCGCTAGCAACCGGATGCTTCCTGTTTAAACCGGAGCTATCATATGAAGAATTCCGTTTATTACTATACCACTGAACCATTCAGTCACGGCCCAGATATACCAAAGGCTGGATAATCTGATAATCGAGCTTTCACTGTACAGTAAAACCTCGATATAATGGACTTCAATAGACCGGAATTCACTTTTATTGGACTCGAGGAGCTACCGGACTAAATTCCTATATATCAGAAAATGTCTGATAAAGCCAGATGCAGTCCAGAATGCCTGACCACTTCACCTACGTTCACCACAATAAGGGAAATAAGAGATATTTATTAGTGTACCGTACAGTATTATTATATATATTATACCACTTGATTAATGTAGTGAAGTTATAACACAGTACAGTACCACAGTGGTAGTCAAAACAGTTTAAAAACTGTTCCTGCGACAAAGGACCAATGTCTGATATATCGGAAAAAGTCCGGATTAGCAGGGGGAAGTCTGGATGTCGTATTTGTCGGAATTTCGCATTTTTCGGGATGGTTTGGGCCCTGATTAGTCCGTTATAGTGAGATCTTACTGTATGTAAAACCATTAAATCTTCATCCTTTCAAACAACATCACAAAATGTTTTGTAACCTCATTATTAAGCGTGGGGCTCACCTTAACCCCCAAAAGACGGGCATCGTAATCTTTTGACACGCGCTCAGGACGGGCATAATCAGCGGTTGTGATATGATGTAGGATTTGCGGGGGGGGGGGAGTTGTGGAGGAGTGTGGGGGGTTGTGGGGTGGGGCGGAGATGGGAACTGGGTGCTTGGGAGAGGTGGAGGGTAGGGAAGGGGGTGGGGGGGAAAAGGGTGAGGGTGGCAGTGGGGGTTGGAGGGGTAGGGTTATTTGGGGGGGTAGGGGTATGGGGGTGGGGGATGGAGGAGGGTAGGGGGTTAGGGGTGGTGTGGGGGTAGGGGGAGGGTGGTAGAGGGTGGGGGGAGTGGGGGGTGGTGGGGAAGTGGTTGGGGGAATGTGGAGGGTTTGGGGGATGGGAGTGAAGGTGAGGAGGGTAGGGGTGGGGGTTAGGGGTGGTAGGGGGCTGTGGAGGGTATTGGGGGGATGGTGGGGGGAGTTGGAGAGCAGTGGGGGTTTAGGGGTGGGGTGGTGGGGGCTGTGTGGGTGTGGTGGTAGGGGAGTGGGTTTGGGGGGGTAGGGGGGGTGACTGCGTATTCAGACACCCATCCCTTGGACAGCATATGTGGACACTCATCTTTTAGGGGTTAAATGAATGAGAAAAATTTGTAAATAATATTATTATGAAAAAACATCCGTATGTGAGAGTTATGCATTGCCCACAAAATAAAACTGAAAATTAGAAATTCTGGTGGTATGTATCTGTGCCTTACTGCAAATGCTCCTATTCCCTTTTAAATTGTCAAGCTTCATATAACAAAAATGAAATATCACCACTGGTACAAAATCAGGGGTGTAAGACCTACATTTTTACATTATACCACAAGTTACCATAAAGATATTGACTAAATTAACAGCCTTTGGGAGTTTTGATAAATGATCAGTGTTATATTTATAGACTACCCACAGTAGGCGTGGAAAGTGTTGACGCCATCTTAAAAAAAGAAAACATTCTTGTGGTTAGCAAGGAGAAACAAATAAATGAACACTCACCATTGAATTTAGTATTTACTGGCATTCCCCTTCACCTTTATTATCTTCTTAAGGCGTCTGGGGAGACTGATGGCGTAGTTTTGCAGAACAGACGGACTAAAACTGCTCCATAGCTGCTTGACTGCAGCCTCAAGTTTTGGCAAAGATGATGTGCCGCTTCATGTGCGCCCATAAATTCTCAATGGGATTGATATCTGGGCTGTTTCCGGGCCAATCTCGAATAAAGGGAACCTCACAGTCTGTTAGCCACTGTTTCACTGACTTTGCAACATATGCTCTTGCCTTGGTTTTATCAAAAGAGTCACTTAAAACATCACATAATAGCTCCAAATAATTGTTCTGGTTCACTTTTTCATTTGCAGGTAGAATTACCAACTCACCAACACCATAATATGTAAAGCAGCCCCAAGCCATGAGTGAGGCTGGGTATTTAACAAACTTGGAAGTGTACTTAGGATCCAGGGGGTCACTGCCTGGTTTGCGGTACACTCGTGATGAAGGGGTACCAGTGACAGTAAGTGTTGACTCATCACTCCAAAGCAAAGTTTTCCATTGCTCCTCACTCCAGGCAAGATATTTCTTACAAAAATTTACTCTTTTTCTTCTGAAGTGCAGTTAGCAGTGGTTTTTTACAAGAACAAAAACTCCTGTAGCCCAGATCGTTATGCAACAGTTGCTGCACACTTCTGACAGACACATCTGCCAGCAACTGTGGGTTCTTTTCTTTTAAATCCCGTGCTGTTAGCCTTGGATCCTTGCTAACTTGCCTTGAGATCGGCTGACGGGTCCTGAAGGTTGTCTTACGAGGTCTCCCAGGCAAGGGAAGTGGAGTGGGAGGAATGGCCTCCCCACTGTCCTTGAACTGCTTCACCAGTCTCTGCACTGTCCTCGGTCTAACACCATCTGATTTGCAATAAATTGGAGTTTGTGGCCATCTTTGTATAAAGTAATCACTTCCACACGTTTGTCTTTGCTTGTGGTTACTTTAGGCATGATGAGAATGTGGTAGGTAACCAAATAACTGTGTTATTTGAGTCAAAACATGCCCTCGTGGTGCATCACACACAGAGACAATCCTCCTCCTGTGGCTGCCCAAACATTACTGAGCCTGCTCCTGTGGTGTCAAACCTATCAAGCAGGGTTGCCAGCTCCCGTTGAAAAAGCGTCAGCTCATTTCGCATCACAGGGGAGGGTAGTATTGACCCTACTTCACTTAACGCGAAAAAGAATGACGTCGGCAAAAAAGCGTCAATACTTTCCGCGCCTACTGTATGTACAGTGCATATGGTTGACCAGATTACAGCCTGACAGGGTTGTGCTGACACACACCTCTCACTCTCCTATACAATAAATAAATGCACTTTATCTACCCCACTGCCTTCTTTACACAGTAATCATTATCAATCATTGCAGTTGTTCCCATTTCAGATGAGAAGATAATGAAAACTGGGTGCTACATACCTAGGTTAAGCTTTGAACCATAAGCTCCAATAGTTTCTTGCATCACCACCAGTTGCCTCTTTCAAAAAAGAATCTATGTTTTTATTCTCATTTAAACTTCACCGTCATATCAAGACTGCAAAGCGATACTCAGGTTCTGCAAAGTAAATGTGATGTTGGTACCTGTAAATTGGAGGGAACACGATTGCACAAAAACTTTCCCATTACAATTGGTGTAAGACCATAATTAAAATGGGTAAGGGAAAGGTGATGTCCTGGAAAGAGGACTTTGTATTACCATAAAGCTTTGTTTTTTTTTTTCCTCCCCATTCTCTGTTCATCCATCCATCCATCATCCAATACTACGTTGCCCCATGAGGAGCTTAGGGGCCTGGGGCTAGGCAAGTTGGTCCTGACATTTAAGATGAGAGTGACCAGCCTCACTCATCCCTGAGTGGCGTAAGCAATAAACCCCAACCACCCCTTGGATATAAACCTTCACCTGCTCAATCCGATTGGAGCACCGTAATTACCTGCTAAACCACCAGGCGCCATGATTTGGTTATATGGTTACCACCCAGCATAGTAAATGGTTTCCTCGTGTAAAGGAAACCATTCGGCTTGCCACTCAGGGTAGAGTCACCCATAGGCAGATGGAACAGGAAAGAATGAAGGAAAGAAAGACCAAACAGGAAGTGCAAAGTCACCTGTAGGCAGAAGGACGAGGAAAGAGTGAAGTAAAGATAGACAGAAAAGGAAGGAAGGAAAGGAGGGAGGAGAGGAAAAGGCAGACACCCGAGAGCAGCACTGCATTAAGTGGGTGGATGGTGAGTGCCCCCACCTACCTCTGTTCATCTTATCTTAAAAAAAAGGTAATAAAGGTAATAGAAAGAGTTATAGAATATATAAGGGAAAGTGAATGTTGATGAGATGCTGTTTTGGTTTATGACAGCCAAAGGGAGCACTGATGCAATATTAATTTTCCAACAGCTTCAGGAAAAATATAAGGGAAGGAATGGAGAGTTGTACTTTTTTTGAGAAGGCTTTTGACAGTACCTAGGGAGGTGGTAAAGTGGACAGTGAGAAAGCTTTGAACTGAGAAATGGTTGGAGTGCATACAGCAATGTTTTAGGGCATTCACACCAAGGTGAAAGTGAACAGAGGTTTAAGTGATGAATTTTCCGTTACCATTGGTGTTTATCAGGAGTCAGTTTCCAGCCTTGTATTTTATCTTGGTGCACGAAGCTTTCTCATGTGACTTCAGAATTGGACTCCCATGGGTGGTGTATATTGATGAGTTAGTGTTAACTGTGGAGACTAAGAGGTTGGTGGAGGAAAGATAAAGGGAGTGATGAGATGGAATTGGGCACAAGTGTTTGATTATGAATGCAGATAAAACAAAAGTGATCATATCTTGGGCAGGTGGTGATATTGTTAAAACAGGGATGTAGCAATGTGCCAGTTGTCAGAAGGATGTGGAAAGTAGCTCTATTTTGTGCAGTGTTTCTGATAAGTGGATGCTGAGAGTGTATTACAGGTTAGCTGCAAAATAATGATGAGTGTACAGTTTGTAATGGAGTGCATATAGAGGCAGAGAGACAGGAAAGGATTAATCTTACAGGTGAGTCTCTTAAGTGTTTGGAAGAGTTTTGTTATTTAGGGGACATGGTATGAGGTGGTGGTGTGGCTGGAGCAAGCTCAGTAGCAAGAGTAAGGAATGGTTGGAAGAAGTTTAGGGAGTTGTTGCATTTTCTTACGTTGAGAGGGTTCTCCTTGTGCCAAGGGGTCCTTGTATGTGGCATGTTGTAATACAGTACAGGAGTGAGACTTGGACAGTAAAGGAGTAGGATATTCCAAGGCTCAGATGTACAGAGATGAGAATGATTAGAGGATTGTGTAGTGCATCCTTGAATGACATGCCTGGGGGAGGGTTAGTTTAAGAGGAAGTATGGATTAAGATGGTTTGGGCATGTGAAGAAAATGGAGGATGACAGTAAAGTTTGGAGGGTGAGAGATCTGAATATTGGAAATGGAGTTGTGAGAGGTAGACAGAAAAAGATTTGGGACAAGGTCAAAGAATGTGACAACAGAGTTAAGGGCCTGAACAGAATGGCAGCTAGAGACAGAGCAGCCTAGAGAGGCCTGTACCCCCCACTGTATACTGTATATCCATACAACCCTCCCCACCCCCCCCCACACACACACACTCTGTATATCCCCACTGCTAGATCTTAAAAACGCTGAATCAAACTTGCCTCTCACGCTTGCTAGACCAGATGTGTTTTAGTCTGGAACGAGCCACTACGAGGGGCACACTGTAAAGTTTGGCAGTAATAAACTCCATAAATAGCTACTCCAGGACTTTATTACTGCCACTAATTTTACAGTGTGCCCCTCGTAGTGGCTCACCCCAGACTGAAACACATCTGGTCTAGTAAGTGTGAGAGACAAGTTTGATTCAGCATTTTAAAGATCTAGCAGTGGGGATTTACAGTGGGGGGGTGGGGTATGGATGTACAGTATACAGTGGGGGGCACAATACTCTTTACTTGACTTTCTATAGAGATTATTCTCTGGATTTTCTCTACAGATTGCATATTATGTAAATATTCATCTCACTACCCTCACTTCATTATCATCCTCACCAATTACATTTATAACTCAACTCTAGTGTCAGGAGACATCATTTCAGTTACCCAGGGGAGTATTGTACCCCCACCGTATACTGTATGTCCATACCCCCCCCCCACACACACACACTGCTAGATCTTAAAAACGCTGAATCAAATTTGCCTTTCACGCTCGTTAGACCAGATGTGTTTCAGTCTGGGATGAGCCACTACAAGGGGCACATTGTAAAGTTAGTGGTAGTAATAAAGTCCTTAAATAGCTACTCCAGGACTTTACTTCAACTACCAAAGTGATTGTGATTTACAGGCCATTAGGTAACCTAGGCCAGTAGATGCACACAAGTCGGTGCCTTTATGAATGAACCAGAGTTAACAGGTGTATTTGATCCCAGTCACAAAGCCAGAGTCCCCTGTTTGATTGTTGAACCAATTATAACTGTCCCCAATCTCATTCCATATGTAAGAAATACTTTAACAATGCTCTTCAAGTAATAGCTTCCCTGTGCAGTAAATTGAAAGTAGTTCTCCAATATACAGTCATTGTTGTTGCTCTGCCCCAGCCTGTCTAATTGAGCAGACCCATCGACTCCAGTTAAGTAACTGCTCCTACGGGGTTCTCTAGTAGTTGCCGTACGCCTCTGATATCTGCTTCTTATAGTCGAATGTTCTGTAGAGTGCTTCATTATGTGCTATGGTGTTTTGGCCTAATCTCAAGCTGGGTACATATTATCTATGATTCCACCCATCATCATCATCATCATCCAGACCTTTCCAACCCTAGGGCAGGGTAAGGAGTAGCAATGTCCAGACAGCCCAGATTTGCCCAGTCCAATGGGTCACACTTCCATTCACTCACCATTCAAGCCCCTGGAATCCTGGCTGTATCTGATGTGCCAAAAACACTCATCGTGTAATGTACTTATCTGATAGAGTCAATCCGAATGCTGTCATGTTTAAAAGGGGTGCCAAATCCCTGATCATGTGTTTTTCCTCACAATATTCATCCAACCAGCTCAATCTCTTGTCAGTCCCCTTGCCTCACCGACTTCCAAACCTCTCTTCCTCACATTTATCCACCATATCCCTTCACCTTCTCCTTGGCCTACCTCACCTCCTCCGTCCTTCAGATTTGCTTAGATATACCTTTTTCACCACTCTTTTGTTATCCATTCTCTCCATATGACCATACCATCTCAGTACACTCTCTTCGATTCTGGTGTACACAGCATTCCTCACTGTACATTTTTCATAAATCACATTACAGTATTTCATATCCTATCCACTCTCTGTACTCCACATACATTCCTCAGCAGTCCCATCTCCACTGCTTTGACTCTTGACATTTCATTTTCATGCCACACTGTAGTCTCACATCCATATTTTAGAGGTGGCACTAACACTCCATCATGTAAGCCTTGTGCAGCTGCAGCAGTCAAGCCTCTGTTTCTTATCAAGGCCTTCATTGCACAGGCTACTTTCCTTCCTTGTGTCACTCTACATTCCACTTGTTTTGTACATTTTCCTCTCATTTTCTATCACTGTACCCAGGTACTTGAACTATCACCTATTCCAGTGTCTCTCATTTCACTGCAACATCAAACTGGGAGTCACCTTTCTCAGTAACCATCACTTTTCTCTTTTCTACATTTACTCTCAAGGCATGACACTCACAGACATGAGCAAAACTCTACACTAGTCTACCAAGTTCATGTCCAGTATTTGCAATTAGTACTGCATCATCAGCATACATCAAATTTGAGATATTCCATCCATCACCATTTATTACCAATGCCATCCCCCTCTCCAGTACTCGTGTCTTTACTTCTCTCATCACCCCATCCATATACAGTAGGCGCGGAAAGTATTGACTTTTTTTTGCCGACGTCATTCTTTTTCGCGTTAAGTGAAGTAGGGTCAATACTACCCTCCCCTGTAATGCGAAATGAGCTGACGCTTTTTCAACGGGAGCTGGCAACCCTGCTTGATAGGTTTTCCACCACAGGAGCAGGCTTAGTAATGTTTGGGCAGCCACAGGAGGAGAATTGTCTCTGTGTGTGATGCACCATGAGGGCATGTTTTGACTCAAATAACACAGTTTTTTGGTTACCTACCACATTCTCATCATGCCTAAAGTAACTACAAGCAAGGACAAATGTGTGGAAGTGATTACTTTATACAAAGCTGGCCACAAACTCCCATTTATTGCAAATCAGATGGTGTTAGACTGAGGACAGTGCAGAGACTGGTGAAGCAGTTCAAGGACAGTGGGGAGGCCATTCCTCCCACTCCACTTCCCAAGCCTGGGAGACCTCGTAAGACAACCTTCAGGACCCGTCAGCTGATCTGAAGGCAAGTTAGCAAGGATCCAAGGCTAACAGCACGGGATTTAAAAGAAAAGAACCCACAGTTGCTGGCAGATGTGTCTGTCAGAAGTGTGCAGCAGCTGTTGCATGACGATCTGGGCTACAGGAGTTTTTGTGCTCGTAAAAAACCACTGCTAACTGCACTTCAGAAGAAAAAGAGAGTAAATTTTTGTAAGAAATATCTTGCCTGGAGTGAGGAGCAATGGAAAACTGTGCTTTGGAGGGATGAGTCAACATTTACTGTCACTGGTACCCCTTCATCACGAGTGTACCGCAAACCAGGCAGTGACCCCCTGGATCCTAAGTACACTTCCAAGTTTGTTAAATACCCAGCCTCACTCATGGCTTGGGGCTGCTTTACATGTTATGGTGTTGGTAGGTTGGTAATTCTACCTGCAAATGAAAAAGTGAACCAGAACAATTATTTGGAGCTCTTATGTGATGTTTTAAGTGACTCTTTTGATAAAACCAAGGCAAGAGTATTTATTCAAGATTCTGCCCCTGCACATGTTGCAAAATCAGTGAAACAGTGGCTAACAGACTGTGAGGTTCCCTTTATTCAAGATTGGCCCAGAAACAGCCCAGATATCAATCCCATTGAGAATTTATGGGCGCACATGAAGCGGCAGCTGCGTAGTATGGACACATCATCTTTGCCTAAACTTGAGGCTGCAGCTATGGAGCAGTTTTAGTCCGTCTGTTCTGCAAAACTACGCCATCAGTCTCCCCAGACGCCTTAAGAAGATAATAAAGGTGAATGGGAATGCCAGTAAATACTAAATTCAATGGTGAGTGTTAATTTATTTGTTTCTCCTTGCTAACCACAAGAATGTTTTCTTTTTTTAAGATGGCGTCAACACTTTCTGCGCCTACTTTTTTTTTTTTTTTATGTGTCCGACTCTGGGCATAGGCTTCACAGCCTGCTATCAAGGCCCTGCAGTCCTCCTACATACCAACACCTCTACCGCTCGCTGGCGCAGTGGTAGCGTTCTCGCTTGCCATCTGGTAGACAAGAGTTCGCGCCTCGCTCAGGTTGCGAAAAGTTTCACTGACGAAGTGGGTGGTTACTGTCCCCCTTGAGCAAGGGGATGGGTGTGTGCGTGTGTGAAGGTCACAGCCTTGCCCATAGATCGGACTATATGAGCTCTCAGCTCCCTTCTGGGAGGTAAAAGCTGACGATCACTACCGTCAAGTGATCCTGACCGACCCTGTGAGTTACATGTCACCACTTCGGCGCTAACACCCACCGTCCATATTGAATACATGCTAGGGCTGTCTCATACAGAACTGGTGTATTGGTATTAGCGGGGGTTGTATATATACAGTAATCTCTCTACTATCTGGACGTCCACTATCCGGATACATCACTATTCGGACATCGTGGGCTGATGCCCCCCCCCCCCCAAAAAAAAAACTATTTTTTCCAACCGCGTCAGTTTGAATTTCCCACGCGCGCTGACTACCTCCCTTCCCACCCAGTCTCCCTCCTACTAGTTCTGTCTCAACTCCCGTGAACAGTGGACGGCTGTCCAATCGTTTGTGGTATTTTCGTTCTTGTTTAAATAATCAAAAGTCACAGTGCTAAGGATTAAGTGTAGTTAAACACTGGATTACTGGACATGCTTCAAGAGCAATTATGACCACTGTAAAAACCTTAGAGGTGGGGGTAAACAAGGAGTAAACAACAGTCATGGAGATATAAGTAAACATTGTCAGCTGCTAAATATTTTCCATAATCGCTTCTAAATCCTCATTCTCTGGTTACATTTTATTTACTTCATGCTTTGTGTCCCATATTTGAGT
>JAGKTI010011412.1:0-26446 GCA_018397915.1 Birgus latro | reverse complement strand
ACCACTACCCTTCCTTCATCATTCTTCACACACTGCTCGCCTACAATGTCCCGATTATCTCTCTTCATCTGATTTGCCACCCTAAAAACCATATTTTTCCTTCCTTCATGATTTAGATTATCAAGTAAAAGTCTCTGTGACTCAGACTTCGCCCTGTATACCTCTCTTCTAGCCCTGCGCTTGGCAGCCAAGTACTCCTCCCTGTTACCACCCTTCTTCCATTCCCGGAAAAGCCTTCTCTTCTCCTTAACTGCGGCTTCTACACCCTCATCCCACCACCTGACAAAATCAGGCAACTTTTATAACTTGAATAATACATTGTGGGAATATAAAAATCATTAAGCCCTAGTGATGAGATAGAAATAAGTCTCCTTAGTTACTGGTCAAATGAACTCTCCAGTCTGACTTCACTTGGCCATCAACCAAGCTAACAGGTTAGAAATCAGTAAGGTGAAAGCTAAATGACTACAGTATAAATCAGTAGAAATAAAAATGCAAAAAAGCCTATTCATATCGCCACATAAACGTACAGTCAGCCACAGGAGAAAAAATGTACGGCATAATAGCTAATGCCTAATGTTTGTAAAAATGAAGGGAAATCACTCATTAATCTGACATAAATGAAGGGAATCAACTGGGGATGTTTAACAAAGGGAATCAACTCAGAATTATCATTATTCTTGGATGTAAATGAAGGGAAACAACACAAGATGCTCCTTAACCACTGATGTACGTAGATGGACATTTAAGTAAGGATGCTCGTTATTTGTTTCTTAGTACTATTCAGGGCAGTATTTTTCTTTTTTTGATGCAGAGAAGAAGAAAGTGAAGGATGAGAAAAAACAAACAAACAAAAGAGAGCCAAATTCAAAATCCACTAATTTGGGGATTCCTGCACATATTGCATTTAAACGACTGAAGGTCAAAGGCAGAGGGAAATACAGATTGAGGAAGACAGTTCCATAGCTCACATTCTTCCATACAAGGACTACAGGTTCATATTTTTACCTGTAAACCATTTGCTATGCTGGGTGTTAACCATATAACCAAATTATGGCACCTAGTGGTTTAGTGGGTATTTAAGGCACTCCAATCGGATTGAGCCAGTGCAGGTTTATATCTAAGAGGTGGTTGGGGTTTATTGTTCACATAATGCCACTCACGGATGAGTGAGGCTGGTCACTCTCATCTTAAATGTCAGGACCAACTTGCCTAGCCCTGGGCTCCTACACTCCTCATGGGGCGACACAGGATTAGATGATGGATGGATGGATGGCTGACTGAGTAATACATCATTATGACAAGGAAATACGAAGAATGCAAAAATTGTAAATTATTTCAAGAAAATAGGCATAAAAATTTAGCAAAGCTAATATCAATATTTCAGATTGGATTATATATGCAAAACACCTACATTTACTGTTTGGTAAAAATAGTACTATGGCTTTTATATGCTACATGTATTTATGATCTTCTGGGCTGGTAATTCCTTCCTGTTTTTGGGTGGGCCCAGGCTTGTTTTAACTACTCCCATGAACCACAGTAAATGGTATAATAACTAAGTATAGTACTGGAACTTTATGAAATAAAGAGGCAATATGAGCTTCAAATCAATAAGTTAAGCTCCAAAAATACCCTTACAACACAGATTATACTCTAAGGAACATTTATTCGTGAAAACTACATATACTGCACTGGAAATAGTTAGATGATGAGATCTGTAAACTGTCAAAAAGAAATTCCTAATTCTGTGGTTGTCTGAAAATGGAACTTGTCTGGGGACTCGGATGTTTACAAAACCATAACACCAGATTCCTAGGAAATAACAGGAGTCAGTATGTTGCACAGTTTTAGGTAAACATTCCTCTATGACGTCTTTTTCCGCAGATTAAAAATAAGCAAGATAAGTGGAGCCGTTAACTCTCTGGCCGCATTAGGCAACTGTGGTCACCCTAATAATTATTCTTCATGACATGTCAGGTGACTACAGTCCACAGCTGACAAAAAACTTTTCCATACTGCATTCCCTTGAATATGAGCTGCGTGCCAACCTAAGATATTCTGCCGTCTGTTGTAGAAAAGAGTAACTAGGCTTGAATAACAATAACAGCCAGAATAATTAAATGAGAAGATTGATAATCCAGGATGGATCCAAATGATGGTTAGTGTCATAACTGATATATACCTCATATTGGGTCTTACTGCACAATGAAATATAACCTCTTGTGAAAGGTGCATTGGTTCTCCGGCACGATCTGGCTTCTGAAATGTATTTTAGCAAAATGTGAGCAATGCAAGCCACTACAGATGCAAAATTAGACAATAGCAATAATTATTTTTGCAGTTTCTTCTCAAAAAATGACAATTTTCTCATAGAAAGGTGCAATTTTTACCATCATCATTGTAAGAAATGGAAACTTCACAATCATTTCCTATTAGAAAAGTGGCAACAAAGTTATAATTAGCACTTTCATTTTTAGGTCATTGGCTCCAATCATTCGCATTCCGCCAATACCATGGTCATCATGTATTTTATTTTTTTTCTTTTAATATATATTAGTGGTAGGTGGTGGCGACCATCATTCACTCACTTGATGTAGTGCTGCCTACTTTTTCCTTAGCCTTTATCATTCTTTTTCTGTGCCTGCCCTCTTCTCTTCCTATTTCTCCCATCTTTCCCGTCACTTCTTATTGCTTTTCTTTCCTTTACAGGTGGCTTTACATTGAGTGACAAGCCAAATGGTTTCAAGTAAGCTAAGAAACTATTTACATCGCAGGGTGGTAACCATATAACCAAACCATACATGCTCCCTACGTATTAACAAGTGGGTTGGTGGAGGGTTAATGTCTCTCCCCGCAAAATAAATAAAGTCAAATAAGCAAGATAAGTGGAGCCGTTAACTCTCTGGCCGCATTAGGCGACTGTGGTCACCCTAATAATTATTCTTCATGACGTGTCTGGTGACTACAGTCCACAGCTGACAAAAAACTTTTCCATACTGCATTCCCTTGAATATGAGCTGCGTGCCATCCCTTACGGGATTATGGCATCTGGCAGTATAGATTGTATATAGATCTTTAGGTCCAGGGGAATGACTGAAAAATGCTAGGTCTGCAGCCAAAGGGTTAATGTGTGCCTATGCTGGTGATTTGTCTGCATCTAATAATTTTCATCCATTAAAGGCAGTGTTTTCATCACGTGCTGTATGCTTTTGTTTACGCTGGTGCATTACAGTCCTCATCCAGCCAATCAGAGCTCCTTCCCCCCATGTGTTCATATTTTGAAATCAGTCAGGATGGACTGCAGCGACTAAAGATATGACTGAAAACTGATTAATTCTTTGCCGAACGGACATGGCCTTCCCACATTTTCTACTGAAATGAGTTTTTCACAGGTTACTTGTTATTACTCCTGGATTACCACAGCTACCTGGCATTTTTGTAATCCAACCTCTGAAAATATATACATGAGGATTTAGAATGGATAAATATTTCACCAATGTCTACCAGTAGCTGGCCACATTTAATGTTCCTATCGTGCAATTTTTGATCTGAAAGCTGACTGTCAAACGCAGGTGAGGTTAGGTTGGATTAGTTAAATCATTAAGTTTTCCATAGATTTGACACGGGATACACTAAAGGATCCAGTCTGAGGGATGGTTGGTAAACAACATGGCCAGTCGGAAAGATCATCATTAAACACCACAGCAGGCTTCCTTAACTACCGAAAAACAGATATGCTTTGTCATCTTCCAATCACTTCTTTAGTGCAGCAATGATCAAAATTACGTACCTTGAGATCGTGTTTTTTATATTGGTGGAATCACTGCGCTCAACTGGTAAAGAATTACTGAAAATTGGTTTCTGTTAGGCTTGAATGAAAGATCTCGGTTAGATTTAATGGCATTAGGCTAGGATAATATCTAAAATGACGAAATCCATTGGTCTGATCATTTTTCCATTAAAAAAAATAAATAAAAAAAATAGGTCGGAGGAAATTTATACAAAGTCATTACACCAACTTTAAGACCTGACATCATCCTGGGTATTTATTGTTTGCAGAAGACACATGAGAGAAAAGTTGACTAAGAACTGTGCAACATACTGATTCAAGTTATTAAGTAGTCGTAATTTGACGTGCGGTAGGTGGAGGCAACCATCATCCACACACTTGATGAAGTGCTGTCTACTCCTTCCTTAGCCTTTATCATTCTTTTTCTGTGCCTGCCCTCCTCTCTTCCTATTTCTTCCATCTTTCCTGTCACTTCTTATTGCTTTTCTTTCCTTTACAGGTGACTTTACATTGAGTGACAAGCCAAACGGTTTCCTGTAAGCCAAGAAACCATTTACAATGCTGGGTGGTAACCATATAACCAAACCATACGTGCTCCCTACATGTCAACAACTGGGTTGGTGGAGGGTTAGTGCCCCTCCCTGTAAAATAAATAACTCAAAGTCAAATGGCCACCCCTTATGGGATTATGGCATCTGGCAATAGACAGACAGATAGAATTTGACGTTACAGTTTTGTACACATTTACTGGGGATTCTAGGGTCTAGGGTATTATTTCGGAAATACTGCATACCCAACTAATGCAGAATGAAAGGCACATGTTTGTCATTTAGTTTATGCAGTTTTGATAAATTTTTCTTCTGTAAACATCCATCACAAATGCATTTTTTAGTACTAAGTAGCAGGAAATGGGAGTGGAGGTTGTTCAGCTCGTAGCTCTGTTATCGAATCTACATCCATGTTACATTAAATTACTGTACGGGTAAATATACGCTTGAATTGAGGCAGCAGAAGGACCTTACCAATTAAATTCTTTGAGCTGTTTTCACAGTCGTTCCCAGTGCAGTCCAATCCCCAACTACCTACTCGCCTCCACAAACAAACGTTTTCGTTTTTACAGTCGCCCCCAACCAGCCTTCCGAGGCCCATAAGTGATGGCATTCGGGACGTCCCAAACAAATAACTGGAACATTCTTGGGGAGCCTCGAGTCTCCCCAACAGACAGTCACAAAAGTAATAAGGTAAAGAAATAATTATATGTAACATATTTTCATTAATATTTCAAAATTAGATACAGAATGTAATACTGCTGAGAAAAAAAAATTATGTTTGTGTACTTTTATGAGACTTTCTACTATGTGTCCCAATACTAGCCTTTCACAGACAGCTGGAGGCTCCACAACAAATGGACCTGAAATAAACAGAATCGTTGTCTAATGCATATTTTCATAAAAATTCTAATATCTGGTGCCCAATGTAAAGGCTGATATAGCTAATACCCCATTTAGACAAGAAACCGTGTTCATGTAAGAATTCGGTACTATACCCATTAATAAAACCACACCATCACTCATTACATGTTATTATACAAGTTACTTCTTCATGGTTATTTTTACTTAAGCCTTTTTTACAATACTTAGCATTTATCACGATTCAGCTTAATTCTGATTTCAAGTATAAGTGTGGTGAGGTTGCCGTTAGTTAGCTCTTCATTCCGATGACGTTTCCTATTCATTATTTTTGCTGCCTTCGTATGAGTTTTTTCACCCCTGAATATATTAGTGAGAATTGTGTGAAGTGGGTTTTCCAGCCATGTTATTCATCACAATCATTACATTCCAATTTCTAAATATTCTCAACATATGGAAAGTGCTGGGTTAGGTGTCTTTTTCTTCTATCAGTTAACTTCATCCATGCTCTCGCCACCCAGAAATACCAGCCCTACCGCATCAACACAGGCAGACATCCCCACGTTAGTAAGCTCCCGAAAGCCATTTGGAGCGACTGTGAAATACATAATGGTTTTGGTTCAGGCCTGACACACGTTCGGGCCCAAAAGTTTTGGGAAGACTGTGAAAACGGCCCTTATTCCTCCAGTTCATTTTCTGTATATTCCTGACTGTTTTCTGGATGTAAATTATAAATTACCTTTTCCTGCCAAAATATTTCCCACAGTTTTTATCATGTTCCTTTACAGCTGTTTGTTTATGGCAAAAATTTGTCATGGAAGAATCTTACTCAACATACTGAAAGGTGGATTTCATTTCCCAACCTCCCAACATGATGTTGGGTTAGGTTAGATTAACTTATTAAGTACAATTAAGCTAGGTTAGGTTAGGTTTGGTTTAGATTAAATTATTAGGTACAGCTAAGCTACACTTGGGTTAGGCCACTCCCTTCCTTATGCTTGAAAATATTAAACGAACTGACAGCCGAACATAGCTAAAAACAATGGGGGAAACAAATTTTGCATGAAACGTTTGTTTACCATCCCAAAAATAATAAAAATATAGGACTATCAGGAGGAAAAGGAACTGATTTAGTGAGGTGCTTCTACTACCTCAAATACAGCATACGTTTATCAAATTAGGTCAGGTGTAGGAAGTTAGATGCAATGAAAGCTGAAGACTTCCCCCCTCCCCCGTCTCCTTTTTATATGTACGAAGAAAAGCATTTGCGACGAATGCTTATATAGAGGAAAATGCTTAGAACTGCTTAAATTCAG
Organism: Birgus latro; assembly: GCA_018397915.1. NCBI lineage: Eukaryota > Metazoa > Arthropoda > Malacostraca > Decapoda > Coenobitidae > Birgus > Birgus latro. Next base: position 19,928 of record JAGKTI010011412.1, on the reverse strand, counting down.
CAATGGGTAGCTATAATAATTTCTGTGTCTGTTCGATGGGTGTATTCCGAAAATTTCCCTGCTAACGTTATCGTTCTCTTGGAAGCTGAAAGTGCCAAAACCAATTACAATTACTTCCTAACAACTCCTGGAGGCCGTTTGGAAATTCAGATGTAGCTAATACGATGTTAGTCCTACATATAAAACTTTGTCCATAACTGATTCTTAGGTTTTGCTTATCCAAAATTTTGGATGCCTTCATACACTCAGACAGGGTATCTTGGTTGCGTGTAACTTAAGAATTGACTGCGAGACTTAACTGAAAGGATACAATTAATCAGTGGAAGCCTTACTTTTTTCAGGTGGCTGATGCTGCAGGATTAAACAAGAACATAACCCTCCCGTAACGAATCACCGGAGACAGGAGGGCCGAGGGAGAGCTTGGCAGCTTGTTTTCATTCATTTTTGGATATTTCAATTTCTAAAACTGTCTACGAAGTAAATGACTCTTTTCAAAATATATAATTATTTAAAGATATATACTGTATGAATATGGGCCACATTATAAAAAAAAAAAATCCAACGACAAAATATCGAATCCCTTTAATCCATTCTCACACACTTCATCATTCTAAATATTTATCAGCTTAAACAAATTTGGTTAATCAAAGATATTTTAAAATTTGACGAACTATATATAAAAAGAATATCCAATTTGAATATCAAAATCGAAGGTCCTTATACTGGCGCCACTTTTGAAACCCGTTTAAGCATTTCTCTTTTAATGGAACTGAAATGTTTATTGTTGCAAAAGTATACAGAGTAGCTTCATAAACAGTAAAACTGGAAATGTTCACTATGGAGATTACTTTGCATCTAAATGAGCATAATTTTGTTACAAATATACAGCATGTCCCTTGTATATGAAACAATATTACTACTTATGTAAACCCTTTGCTTACGTACAGTAAGTTATGGATATGAATGTAAATCAAAAATTAAACAGGACTGTCGAGTGATGCGAAATGCTGTACTGTGTTGCAGCAAAGATTAATGTAGCTCTTAAGCAAGTCATCTCATCGTTTGATGCTGGCTCATTTGACGTCTTACATGTGATGAACACTTGAATGCAAGTTGCTAAGTAATACGGTATATCTATTTTCCTTTAGTATGGACTAGGTGCAAAGACAAGTGAACAACACTATCTGCTATGTGGAACTCAAGATTTACGGAAAAGGCAACAATTTATGTTCTAGCATAAAAAAAAAAGACACTGCAAAGGAATTGCTGAAATTGAAGAGATCATGACTCAGAGCATAATAACAGAAACATCAGGGGTTGTCGTTGGACATGAGAAATTTAGTAAGGAAACTAAGGTCAATAACCTTATGGGCGAGAAAGTCAAGCTTTCCCAGGCACAACTCGCAGGCAGTGAAATCTGGGACACCCCAACAGACAGAAGTGAGCAACAGTTATCCGTCTCTTTAGCCCGTACTCTCAACTGTACATATTCAAAACATCACTCTTCAATTTCTTGCTTCCCTTCTTGACTTTCGACTCTTTTATTGACTCATTTTGCAGTCTGTGAGGCACCAGCATCACACACATTGCATTACTATATAATGGAATGTCCTCTTGCTGCAAAATATAGGAATCAACTTACGATGCTAACTGAGCAACTCTCGTGGTTTATCAATGAGAATGTGTTAATTTCTATTTTCCGTGAATATCCTGAGTATGTACCAAAGTTCTAGAAACAATTGCATCCAGTCTGTCTTACATTCATTACCTTACTTCGCTTACGTCTTGTACAGCCTAGCCACAGGTGCTAGCAAATATGCTGCTCAGCAGCTCATGTCACTGGAGGAGTATAAACTGGAATGTATCAATGAAGGGCGTTCAAAAATTAAAAGTAGTGAAGTTGACAGAGAGAGAGAGAGAGACCCACCACTTTCTTTGTTGTATAAGCACTCTGTACCTTTTACAACAATATTTCACTCTGTATCTTTTACAACAATAAACTTTTCAATTTAATGTGACTGTATTAAACTATGTTTGCTGAAGATGTGTGACAAGACCCACCACCTCTTGTTGTAATATGTACTGCTATATACCATTACAAAATATTTCAGTCACTCCAGTCTAGTGTCAAAACATTTAGCTATATTCTAGAGATTTCTAAGGAGTTCTAGCAACATTCCGTGATAACTGATAATCTAGCGATTTTCTGGAAATTTTATATTCAGCAACATTATAGCAATTTTTCAAAAATTTAGCGGTATGTGTGATATGGGACGAATGTTTACAAACAAAAAAACAGCTGACTGAACTCACGTCGCCACCAAACTTCCCTACAACGCATTTTTCACAATCCTCTTGCTGCTACCAGACGATTTTACTTGTTTAACTGTCTCCATTAACCCCTTCACTACTAGAGAACTAAGTTGAAGAGTGACAACAATAACGCAATGCGATATACACAGGAAAAGGGAATCATCATGACGGGTTTTTGGTAAAGTAACAATCGTAGTGGCAGTAGTTACAGAACAGGGAAACACCTTAGTTTGTAATATTTTACTGGTTTTTCGTTACACAATTTTTACTTAACTTTTTTGGAGGGTGAGTCTTAGTTTCGTATTTGCTTTATTATCGTGTGTTCACGTGATAGTAATATATAGTGTCGACACTATCTCTTTGTTTGTTGTTCGTAGTCTTATTGCTGTTCAGTTATTATTTATTTATATTGTAAACCAACCCTTGTCTTATTTATCAAAGCCTTGCCATCATTGGTTAGGGTAACACATGGAATGAATCAATGGATAATAGGCAGACAGACAGAAAAAGAGACAGAGAGAAACTAGGGTTGTAGAGAAGAATGCTGTCAAAGACTGTGTGAGGTTAGGTGAGGATGGGATGAGTTAGGCTTGCCAGAATATAATTTTCAGTTTAATTTAGGTTCTGCACATCTCTTTCCAATATAAATTTGGCTGATCTTGGCCGTAAGCAACTTCAGTGATTTTTAATAAGCTGATTGGCTTAATACTAAAAGAAAAAAAGTTATATAGGTTCTGTACTGCTTTTTTCAATATACTGTACCGTACATTTGGTTGATCTTAACCGTAATGTTATTTTTTTACTGGGTATATTAATAACTGAAAAAGAATATTTGTTGCATAGTTAATCTACTTTATATAAAAACATCCCAGAGTAACCCCCAAATCAACCAGCTTTATCTTGAGAAATGGGGCAGTGTTTTTTAATATTCACATTACTCTTTTCATATTGGTGCCACATCACATCAGCACAAAGCCTCCATAACATGCTTGTTTTACTTGAACATGACCTAAAATTCCCTTTGTCTATCTTGAATGCTTAGTTATAAAAACAGATTAGTACTAGAATATGATGCTCGTCATGAAGAAGTGCTGTGGACAGGATGTAGAGTGATAGCATTGTCTTTCTGCCACAGATGTATGAGAAATATGCCGCAAAAGGACAAAAATCTGGGCCAAGTTAGTATAGAAGCAGTATATTCAGACTGGCACTCAATTTTAACACTTTCCCATTCCAACGTCTCTCCAGTTCACCACCCAGTCCCAAGAAATTCTTGTCTAGCCATCAGAGCCCTTAATGCAGTCTCTGGAGCTTTTTGGCTGGTTATGTATTGTAGTGCCAAAGTTTTTTTTTTTTTTTTTTTCCTGAGCATAACTTACATAATGCAGTCAGACTTACCCAAGGGCATCCAAAGAACAGTTGTGCATTTAAAACATTGGTACTTTTGGCCATCCAAAGAATGGAAAGTGTCAATAGCCAATATACTAAACAGCATCCTTTTTACTCTAACTTTGTGCAGATTTTCATCTTTTTGCAGCTTATTTCACATACGGTAGGTCAGTGGCAGAAAAAGACAATACTGTGGCACTACATCCCTTCCATATGGTAGCACATCTTCATGAATAGCATCTAATTTTAGGGTTAACCTTTTGTAATAATTCAGTATTCAAGATGAAGAGATGGCAATTTTAGGCCAGGTTTGCGTAAAAAGGGTATAGAAAAGGTCCTCCATTCAGAACCTTTGTTTAAAGATATATCAGTATTTGGTTTTATTTGCTTGTGTGATTCCTATTACAAGACCATATTTCTTGCAGTGCCATGGTTTGCACTGGAAGATGCCAATGTTAGAACCCAAGAATATCAAGGTTAGGACCCAAGAATGTCAAGGTTAGGACCCACAAATATCAAGTTTACAGCCCAAGAATATCAAGGTTACAACCCGAGAATATCAAGGTGAAATGTTAAAAGCCTCAGGAGATATAGGAGTGGGGTTAGTCACTGATTTGATAAATATGATTAGCCAATCATCAGGGACAACACACTCATATATAAAGAGTGTACTAGTAAATGTGTACAAGGGGAAGGGTGATCCCCTGGAAAGAGGAAATTCAATTACCTATCTACTGCCAGATGCCTTACTCCCATAAGGGTTGGCCACAAACAAATCGCCTCCATGTCACCCAGTCCACCTCCATTTCATTGCCCTTTTCCCACCTCACACCTCCCTGTCTCATACATCTCTCCACTCCATCCCTCCATCTCATCCTTGGCCTCACCTTCCCTCTCCACCTCCTCCACCTCACTCGTATACACTCTTCTCATTAGTCTCTTGCTCTCCATCCTCTCCACATGGCCAAACCACTTCAGTGTATTTCTCCTAACGCTTTCTATCACATCCACATCCACACCACAACGCTCCTTCACTTGCTCATTTGTCAGTCTGTCTCTCCATGTAACTCCACATGCTCCTCTCAAATAACTCAATTTCAATGCTCTCACTCTTGTCTTGTGTCCTTCCAACAAGGTCCAAGCTTCACTTCCATTGATCAGAGTTGGCATCACAGTACTGCCATGCTGTCACGAATTTTCTACATCGTAAATCATGTAAAGTAAATTGTGACATCAAGTGATTTTGCAGGAGGAACAAATTATTATGAAATGTACGATGTTTCGCTCATTCTCTCAAACCGTCCGCTCGCGTGCTTGTATTCACATCAAGTTGTCAAAACTTTCGTCATTCTTCCGCGAGTGATTGTTTTTATGTGCAGGTGGTGCGTTCCTCTGAGCGATAATTTTTGAACTGTCAGTCCCGCTCTGAGCCGTTATACGCCGCCCGCGTCCCTTCACACGCTCTCGCGCCGTGTATTCAAATCAGAGCTCAGTCTGTCTGTGGACACGGCACGTCACGGTACGCCTTGAAAGGCTCGAGTGATTTCTTAGCGATTTCAGATCTCAGCTTGTGTTGGGGTGTATCGTCGTAGCTCCCACCCCCTTGGTGATCGTCGCAACAGCTCGGTCTCATCTATACTGATTAGTATTTTCTTGTTTTCCTAGGCTTAAGCTTTTGAGATATTTAGCTGTTTGTCTGAGTGAGTGAGTGCATTTCCCTTCCTTTGATTTGAATTGGAGTCATGTAACGTAAGTTTATTTGCTTGTATTTAATAAATTTACAGTTCGTTTTCTTGAGCTTTGTTAAATGTAACAGTCGTGTTTAATTTTCCCACTTATTTAATACAGTTTTGCTACTCCACGTTAGCACAACTCTTTGTATTAAATCACGACTGGTACTTAGGCCAGCTTTTGGCATTAATCCTTAAATCCGTTGTGCTAGCTAGGAGTTTGGCTCAGCCAAGATCCTGTTTANTGTTAAGGGGAGAAACTAACTTTCTCAGAGGCCAACGGTACAATATTACAGCCTACTTGAGCGTCTAGTCTCTGCTGTGTACCGTTGAGAAAGTCTATAAATTCTCGACTCTAGAGAATTGGCGAAGTAAGCCAGCATAAAGTGAAATCGCTGCTGGATTTCACGAGTCTATTCTCTCGTAGTAAATGACTCGATAGTCATTCTTAGCACACACAGCTATATATTGTATATTCGAATCATACAATATCACATTTATTCTTTTGAATTATACACATTATCCTTTTGAAATACATAAACTTCCCCAGACATCTGGCGACCTCGCCAGGATGAGATACTACATTATCCTTTTGAAATAACTAAATTTCCCCTGACACATGCAGCGACTTTTTTTTTTTTTACTTCCATGCACACTTCCCTGTTTCTTCTCACTACTTTCAGAGAACCAGCAACTTTTCTTCCTTGTTGTAACCTTTCGAGCACTTCACCCTCCAAACTTCCATCCTTACTCATCACACTACCCAGGTACTTAAATGCACTCACATTTTCCATTTCCTCATCATCCAACCTCACTGTACATCCAGTGACTTCATTCTCTCGAAGACCATAACTTTACTCTTCCCTACACTCAATTTTAGATTCTGTTTATTACACACACTTCCAAACTCATTCACAAAGCTTTGCAGTTTCCCTTCGTCTTCACTTAACAATACAGTATTATCTGAAAACAACAGTACAGGGAGCTTCCAAATGCTTCCTTCACTCATTAGGGATGCTCCAACATCCACTGCCCTACCTTGTACATGTATCTTTTATAACCCCATCCATTAAACACACTGAACAACCATGGAGACATGGCATGTCCCTGTTTCAATCCAACATTCAGATAGAAAAACTCACTCAGTTCATTATCCACATGCACTGCAGCCTTAGCCCTCTCATACATACTCTTCACAGCATTCGACACCTTCCCATTCATTCCATATATATATTCTTAATATTTTCCACATTCCTTGTCTATCCACCCTGTCACATGCTTTCTCCAAATCCATGAAGGCCACATACAACTTCTTTCCCTTCTCTAGAAACTTTTCCTCTAAAGACTCTAAGAATGAATATCTGATCTACGAAACCTTTTCCCTTCTGAAAACCTCCTGTTCTTCACCAACTAATTCCTTTGTTATTTCCCTAACTCTGTCAATACATATCCTACCATACACTCTTCCTATTATACTAAGAAGACAAATGCCTCTATGAGCACTACACACTTCTTTTTCCCCTTGTCCTTTGTGCAGGGGAATTATTATACCTGACTTCCAGTCCTCTGGGACTCTATCTTCCTCCCTGGCCAATCTGTACATCTACCATATCCATTCTACTACTATCTCTTCTCCAAGCTTCAGCATTTCACCACATACTCAATTAATTCCTGGGGCTTTCCCTATTTTGACTTTGTTCATTGCTTCCGCTACTTCCATCCTACTGATTTCTTCCTCTTTTCTCACCTCTCTTCTTCTCCCAATCATTCCCCAGCCACTTATCCTTGCATCACTTTCATTCTCTATGTTTAACAGTTTCTGAATGTGTTCTCTCCATCTGCTCACTTTTTCTCCCTTCTCCACTAGCAATCTACCATTTTTATCTTTCACTCTCTGACTAGCTAACTTTTTTATCACCCTGTCTTACTCTCTTTACCTCTTTCCAGAACATTTTCTTACATTCCCACCAATTTACACTCAAATTCCTTCCAAACTCCTCATCCACTCTCTTCTTACTCTCTCATACAAATCTTTTCACCTCACTCTTCCTCTCTGCATTTAACTCTTTCTTCCATGTCTCAACTTCCTTCACGCCTCTGCTTCCCATCCACTCCTATACGCTTTCTTCTTTTGCACCACAGCTTGTGTCACCTCTTCATTCCACCATGCTGTTCCTTGCACCCCCTTTCGTCTTCTGTTCACCTCACTCACCACCTCTTATGCTGCACAGATTTCTTCTGTGAATATCTTGCACACCCATTCCTCCTCCCCCATCTGCTCCAAATCATATTTATTCATAGCTTCTTCAGTTCTCTCTTGTATTCTGCCTTTTTTCCATTCTCTTGCAACCTTTCTACCCTCCTTGTATGGACTGCTTCTTTCTGCCCTTCCCTCCTTCTATGCTTCCATTGCATTTGAATCATGACTTTCACCACCACCACATGGTGGTCAGAAAGTCCACTATCCCAACTTCTGTATGCTCTTGCATCCATCAGACACCTTTTCATTCTGTCATCCATACACACATAATCAATCAGTGCCTTCCATTCCTTCAGTTCACCACCCATCCTTCTACTCACCATGAATACTTGTGGATCATTTTGTGTCTAAAAAGGGTATTAACACTCACCAACCCTCTCCCCGCAAGAATGTCCACTAGAGCACTGCCATTATCATCCACATCTGCAGGCACACCCCACTCACAAACTAATCCATCCACCTTCACATTCCCTACTTTTCCATTCATATCTCCAGTCAAAAACACTCTCATTCCTTTCAAACTTTTCCATGCACGCTTCCACATTTGCTTAGAACTCTTCTTTCACTCTACTTGCACGATCTTGCATTGGCGCATAGGCTACACACACACACACACACAATCGTCCACATTTCCAGTCCTACTTCCAATCTTACCCACACAGTCCTTGAACCAACTGATCCATACTCTCGTATATTCTCCTTCCATCCCTTGCACAAAACAATACATACTCCCTCCTTTGCCCTCTCATTCTCACCTACTCCCATGCATACACCCCATCCATACTCCCATTCTCTCACATTCTAACCTCTTGATTTAGTCTCAGTTATTCCACATACATCCACTTTTGCACCTCAAGCACCTGGACACTCTGTCTCTCTCTCTTTTTCACCTCATCATTCGCACCCCTTACATTCCATGTCGTAATCTGTACCATGTCCTCTGTTCAGTCCTTAGTCATCACCTATTAGTCAGTCCTGGTCCAAGGCTTCTTGTTTGTATATTTAGTTAGTTGTTGTCTGGGAAGGGACACTAACCTTCCGGCAACAAAGAAATTACAGAGGCATAAAGCTTTTTGGACCAGATCATGAAGGTAATGAAGAGAGTTTTGGCGGGTATGGTTGGAGAAAGAGTGAATACTGATAAGATGCAGTTTGGGTTTATGCCAGGCCAAGGGACCACTGATGCCATATTCGTTGTTCAACAGCTTCAGGAAAAATATACAGGAAAGAAAATGGAACTGTACTTTGTTTTTGTTGATTTGGAGAAGGCCTTCGAGTTACAGAGGTGGCGAAGTGGGCAATGAGAAAGCCTGGGATCAAGGATTGGCTGGTTAGGGTGGTTATGGCCACATATGTGGGTGCTCGCACCGATGTAAGGGCGAATGAAATTTTGAGTGAGGAGTTTTCCATGAATGTTGGTGTGCATCAGGGGAAGGCCTTGAGCCCTTTGTTGTTTACTATGGTACTTGAAGCCCTCTCACTTGATTTCAGAAATGGACTCCTGTGGGTGATGTATGCTGATGATTTGGTGTTGACTGCAGAGAATGAAAGGGAGGCAGAGGAAAGGTTTAGGGGATGGAGAGATGGTGTGGGGCATAAGGTCTTAAGAGTAAATGCAGATAATACAAAAGTTATGGTATCTAGGGGGGATATCTAGAGGGGGAGTGGCCATGTATGATTTGCCATAAGGGCGTGGGAAGTAATTCCATCTTGTGTAGTGTTTATGATAAGTGGGTGCATAAGAGATGTAGTGGTATTGGGAGTAGACTGCGAGATAATGCTGATTTCATGTGTGCAGTGTGTCAGAGTGAGCATGGGGAGATTGCCAGATGTGAAAGAATTGAACCTGCTGGTGAGTCTCTTACATGCTGGAGGTGGGGCTGGAGCTAGCTCTGTGACTAGAGTGAGGAGTGGTTGGAAGAAGTTCAGGGAGCTGTTGCCTCTTCTGATACTGGGAAGGCTCTCCTTCTAGGTCAAGGGATCTTTGTATGCAGCATGTGTAAAGAGTGTAATGCTGTATGGTAGTGAGACCTGGGCAGTAAAGGAATAAGATATTCGCAGACTCAAACGTACAGAAATGGCAATGATTAGTTGGATGTGCAGTGCGTTCCTGAGTGTGAGCCTTGGGGGGCTTGGTTTACAATGGAGGAGTTGAGAGGTAGGATGGGACTGGAGTGTATTGGTGTTGTGATGAGGAGGGGTAGATTGAGATAGTCTGGGCATGTGGAGAGGATGGGGGATGATAACTGGGTGCAGAAAGTGAGAACTGTTAATGTTAGGGGTAGGTTAGAGTGAGGTAGCCCTAAAAAGACCTGGTACAAGGTCACTGAGTGTGACCTCAGGAGTAAGGGACTGCCAGAGTTCAAGCAGCATGGAAAGCCACCATTACATAACCAAGGTCAATGCGTCCAAGCCTGTTGCAGCCTTCAAAAACTAAAGAAAATGAGCATCAAGGTTAGAACCCAAGAATACCAAGGTTAGGACCCAAGAATATCAAGGCCAGATCCAAGAATATCAAGGCCAGATCCAAGAATATCAAGGCCAGATCCAAGAATATCAATGTTAGATCCAAGAATATCAATGTTAGATCCAAGAATTCCAAGGTTAGATCCAAGAATATGAAGGGTAGATCCAAGAATATCAAGGTTAGATCCAAGAACATCAATGTTAGATCCAAGAATTCCAAGGTTAGGACCCAAGAATATCAAGGTTAGATCCATGAATATCAAGGTTAGATCCAAAATGTCAAGGTTAGGACCCATGAATGTCAAGGTTAGATCCAAGAATATCAAGGTTAGATCCAAGAATTCCAAGGTTAGATCCAAGAATATCAATGTTAGATCCAAGAATATCAATGTTAGATCCAAGAATTCCAAGGTTAGATCCAAGAATATGAAGGGTAGATCCAAGAATATCAAGGTTAGATCCAAGAATATCAAAGTTAGATCCAAGAACTCCAAGGTTAGATCCAAGAATTCCAAGGTTAGGGCCAAAGAATATCAAGGTTAGATAAAAGATTCCAAGGTTAAGGCCCGAGAATATCAAGGTTAGGGCCCAAGAACGTCAAGGTTAGGACCCAACAATATCAAGGTTAGTTCCAAGAATTCCAAGGTTAGATCCAAGAATTCCGAGGTTAGCGCCAAAGAATATGAAGGTTAGATAAAAGAATTCCAAGGTTAGGGCCCGAGAATATCAAGGTTAGGGCCCAAGAATGTCAAGGTTAGGACCCAAGAATACCAAGGTTAGTTCCAAGAATTCCAAGGTTAGATCCAAGAATGCCTTGAGGAATCACTGCTGTCAAAAGTAAATCGTTTCGTTTCGTTTTTGAAGGCTCCAACATGCTTGCATGTGTCGGCCTTGGTCACCCAATGGCGGCTCTCCACACCGCTCGACCCCCGGCAGCCTACCCACTCAGTCCCCCAACCCCCAAGCCACACCCAACGACCCCGTCCCATGTCTCTCCCGGTCCACCCCTCCCCCAATATTAACACTTCTCACCCTCTGTACCCAGTTATCATCCCCCTTAAAAATGAATATAATAAACTTAAAAATAGAAGACAAACTGGTTTGTGACAAAATGCAAATAATAAATATTTTAGTTGGGCAAGAGAAACAGAATAAAAAAAAAAAAATGTAGCAGCTGGTTGACTTTCAAAATTGCACAGTAATCAACAGGTGAACCCACATCCACCTATCTGTGTACTGTGTCTATAACCAGACGCCATAAACCCGTAATGGGTGTCCGTTTGTCTTTGAGTTAGTGGTTTTATGGGGAGGGGCATTAACCCTATGCCAACTCACTTGTTAAGATGAAAGGAACACATGTGGGTTGGTCTATGGTTACCGCCCAGGGTTGTAAATGGTTTCCTGGCTTACAGGAAAGCATTTGGCTTGCCACTCAATGTAACCACCTGAAAAGGAAAGAATAATAATAAGTGACAAGAAAGATGAGAGATATAGGAAGAGAGAGGGAAGCCACATAAAACAGTGATAATGGTGAAGGAAGAAGTAGGCAGCACTACATCGTGCAAGTGGATTATGGTTGCCAACACCTAGGAGGTGAATACTTGTGAAACATAATTGTTCATAACAGCCACTCGTGAATTTTCAACAAGAACTCAACATAATTATACATGAAGGCAACTTGTGCATTTTCACCAACAGTAGCTGACTCAGGGCAGGGCCTTCATGACTGGCTTCTGCTCAGTTCAGAGATGTACCTCTTGTTATTCTGCCTCCTCCCCCTCCCCTCACATTACCCAGCCCCTGAAATATGTCTCGCCACTTCAAATATCAGGGAACACCAGTAGCTACCCACAGACCTCTCTTAAGAATTCATTTTAAGCCACCCATTATAAATAGTTTTTACCACCCCATTTTTTTTATATCTACCCATTTTTCTACTGCTTTGAAAGTGATGGGATCTTGCAACATTGGCACTGTCATGAAACACTTGCCAATACCTGGGACAGAAGCCATTCCTTATAAGCACTGTGTGGGCTGCTTTCTGACAGTGAGGACAGTAGTGCTGTTGATAGGACAGCATCCTTGGAAAGTGCATCAGACATCCTCTCCATCTTCTGGTACTGGTGAGCAACTAGTCACCGTCATCAGTCCGTTGATAACGTTCCTCTTTTTTCACACCTGAGAAAATTGTCAACAGCTGTGAATACCTACCTGTGTAGGAAGTGCTGTGTGCAGGGTGAATTCAGTGCTAGGATAGGGTACTGCTTTTTGGCTTTCCACTGCATAGTTCAATTTTAAAAAAGTGCATGCTCCACCTCAGACTCTCACCTTCCTCTGTAACTGGCCTTTTAAGAATCTGGTGGGCAATTCCATTACCTGCAGTCAGTTCTTATGTGGGAATATTAGCCTTAAGTCCCTGAATCTGGCAGTGAGATCTTGGACCAACTTCACTTGCAGGGATTATGTTCCTCGTAGCTCATGGAGGTCTACCTCTCCTCCCAGGCCAAGCAGGGTAAGGCTGTGGTTGGTTTTCAGGTTGTCCTAAAGTTTGGGGACCCTTGCCAGGTGGTGTTATCCTGGGCCATTTGTAGTACTTGGTTTGCATGTATGTTTTTCCCATTCTCCATGGATGCCAGGTTAAGGATGGTGGGACTGACCATGTCACTGATGTGTCCAACCACCCATCCTCTTTCACTGGTGCTTGTCCACCCCTGCCTGCTCCAAAGCCTGTGTGCCCTTGCTCCTCAGTCTCCTGGCACCCTCACTGTACCAGTCTGGCTCTGAATTTAGATGCTACCCTACAGCATGTTGCTGGGGAAAGACCTGCACTCATTTCTCTCACTGTCACTGCCATCATGTGGTTCTCCCCCTTGGTTCTTGCCTCTGACTGGGAAAGTCTTACTCTTCAGCATTCAATGCCATCCCCTTGTCCTCCTTTCCATGTGGTGCATTGTGGCCAGCTATGTCTTAGGAGTCTGACTTCCTTGCTAGCTTTCTTGATGATGCCTTGTCTCTATCAGAGCAGTATGTCATTTCTCAACATTTGTTTTCTTCTTTTGCCATGCTTATTACTCATTTGTGCACATTAATGGTTTCCACTTCTCTTGACTGGTTTGTTTTATGAACTGTAATGCATGCTGTTTCTTGTGTATTCCCCAGAGTTTTAACCTGATATGTGCACTTCCCAGATCTATATCTGTCTGTTTGGGACACTGTATCTTTCATGCAGACCGTTGGGGCATTGGAAGAAATATCATGGCATCTATAGGACAATATCCCTTGTTCTAGGTTTTACCATTCTTGCCCATCTCACTGTGCCATGGACCTCCTTGCTATCTGCATAATCCTTCATGCTGGATGTGTCACAGTGGTGGTCTGGATGTGATCTGCTGCCTCCCGGCTTCATCACGGGAGACCTAAGTGACTGTTATCCTTACTGGCCCTGGGGGTTTCTCATGGACCCATAAATCAGTTTGGTAAGTCAGTCTTTTGCCTCTTCCTCCCCATCCCTGTTGGCCTGCAGAATCACTTTGACCCTCACATTGGTTGTCCTTCCACCTTTAACCTCTCTGTAGGAAAGCCTTTGTTTCAGGATGCAGTTTCTTCAACCAACCCCTGCCTCAGGAGTAATGACCATTCCCTTATTTTGTCGTGTCTGTTCTCTCCCTCCCAGTCTCTCATACTTTGCACCCTTGATGGCAGCTGGTTCAAGTTCGTTGACCAGCCTTTTGTGCAACCCATGGTTGCCCTCCTTGCCAGCTGGCAGAGCCTGTGGGTGGCCAGGCTGCTGACTGACCACCTTGGCACGACACACACACAAAAAGCACAAACATGCCACAAAAAGAACAACCAAAACACAAACGGGAGTCAACTACTTTGAGCAGAATTACAACACGCTTGGCTCGAGCAGAGAGATATCTCATGGCTCTGAGTTATGCTTATTTTTTACCATTTATGGAAGGAGAGTCATAATTTCCATCCTGCACTGATGACAGTTATTTTAAAAAACCATGCAATAACTGAGAGCTGACTGTACAAGGAGCAACCCAAATTTCTAAGTGAAAACACAACATGAAATAAACAAGAGATAGATCAACAGAACGTGTCAGCTGAAGGCACACTGACTCTTACAGTGGACCAGTCATATACAGTAAGACCTCACTATAACGGACTAATTGGGGCTCAGGCCAGTCCGAAATATGTGATTTTCCGATAAAAGCGACATCCGGACTTACCCTTGCTAATCCAGACTTTTTCCGATATATCAGACATTAGTCCGGATTTTAGCGGTAGTTTTCACAACCATTGCAGTATTGTACTGTGTTTTACCTTCACTACATTAATCAAATGGTATAATAATAGTGTATTGTGCACTGAAAAACATGTTTTTTACTTGTCTTATTGTGGTGAACATAGCTGAAGTTGTCAGCCAGTCCGGACTGATTCTGGCTATATCGAACTTTTTCCGATATATAGGAGCTTAGTCTGGTAGCTCTTCGAGTCCGATAAAAGCGAATTCCAGTGTACTGGTCCATTATATCGAGGTTTTACTGTAATGCATGCCTTGTGCAGCCAGCTGGCAACAGAAGGATGTGAGGGAGATGGGAAGGAATCCTCAAGCAGTTTGTTGAGGGTATGGTTGATGTTACTACAGCACCTATGTGGTTTTATTATCTACCAGAATGAAGAAGTATATGGGGAGCTGAATCTAGGCACAGTATGGATATATATCCTATGGTACAGACACTAAACCCTTTGAGTCAGTAAACGGAGGGTTTTATACTAAAACTTGCCATATTAACACTCAGTCTTCTATGCCCACTCAACTGAATACTTCATACAGTAACGCTCTAGCATGAGGTAGGAATACTAGCGTTATCCTGACCTGGAGGGGTTGATTATTTGCTTGCTGTTTTGTATAATTATATATCTGCTATTTTCAGCATATCTAATCACTTAAAACAAGAGAAGTATGGCTGCAAGTGGAAGACTGTTGGTGGTACTCCTTGGAACCATCACCATAGCACTCCTTGGTGAAACCTGGCAGCCACACCATGTCAGGGTTCCCAAGAGCACAAAGGCTCCATTACCAGTTGTCATCACAACATGGGAACTCCCAGAGGCTACGCTGAAAGGTAGGTTGGCTATTTAGTCATGTCTGATTTCGTGTTTGCAGGTAGACTTCAAGTTTCAAGTAATATTTTTTAAAGTCCAGAAAGAGTGCTTAATATTCTCTTTGTTAGCCTAGATTTCATAGTACCCTATGTCTCCTATAAAGACATCCACGCAGTTGAATATAAACAAACACAGCCATCCATGCAGTTGAATATAAACAAACACAGCCATCCTCGCAGCTGAATATAAACAAACACAGTCTGCCACATTGCTTGACACTTAAAGCCAAACACACACAGTGCTGCCACATCACTTGAAACTTAAAGCCTATCTATAAACACAGAATTGGGGGGGGGGGACTGTGCACTTGAGGACAAAAGGTTGCCTAATGTTTTACCTCTGATGCTCCTCACTTTCCTCTGTTGGGTAATATTCTAAAGCTGAGAAACTTACTTTTTCACTGTCTAATATTTCACCTCTGTTACTTCTCATTTTCCTTCATTGGTTAATATTCGAAAGCTGAGAGGGTCATTGTTTCTCTGTCCTTAGATAATTAATTACATTACCTCACCTGCTTCTCACTTTCCACCATTGGGTAAAAGTCCAAAGCTGAGAGAGATATCTTATGTTTCTCTGTCCACAGATGATTGAATATTTCACCTCTTCTGCCTGTCGATTTCCTCTGGTGGATCATATTCCTAAGCCTAGAGAGGAGTGGTGTGTATTTCTTAGCCCTTTCCTGATTCCTCTGATCTTATGTGTCAGGGAGGAAAGTGACAAACAGACATTAAGTACGAAACAAATGCAGCTGTCATCGTTGCACTCCTTGGGATTAAATTACTGGCATCCTTTCACTCTGCAGATGAGTTCTCTAACCATCTGTTAAAAGAGAGTGTGTGAGTGAGGTGGAGGGACAAAAGGGAGAGGGAGAATATGGAGGTGGAAGGAAGGAATAGTGAGGTAAGTTGGTGGGTGTAATATGGATTGGAGAGAGGGATGCCTCATGGTAGAGAACAGGACAATGTGAATGCAATTAGTCAGTAGCCACCCCTACAGGATTAAGGTGCCTGGTTGTATAATTAATACAGCCAGTCCTCACTTGAAATTTAGCATGTGTAATTACAAAGCTCTGCTTTAAGTGAGACATGCTTATAGTTCATGAATAAGGGGTTGCAAGTACTGTATGTAAAATATCAGGCTTCAGAACAATTTTGTAATGAAATGCAAGCTGCTTAATTAAAGAAAAGGTTTTAATTCATCAGCAACTTAAATAAAGAACTGTTGACAAAATAGCTGTAGACTGTTCAATACCAACAACCCTGTGAGGTACAGTCATGAATTAAATGTGAATACAAGCCTGGTAAGCGACCCATATTTTTATCCTTTTGTAGCTCATTTCATGCAGCTCTTCAGTAGATAAAGACAATACAGTAATCCCTCCAATATCCGATGTAATAGAGCTAAAGGCATGTCCGAATATTGGTTTTGTCTGGATTTTGGTCCTGAAGCTCCAGCACTGGTTTTTCATGACCCTAACCTAACCTAACCTAAATCAGAAAACTACCTTCCTACCTCCCTACTGGACATGTATAGCACTTATTTAGGTCCCTTTTCACATAAATAATGCACATATAGTATGAATTTATTGAATTTTAACCAAAAAATGATGATTTAGAGGTGAGTGAGTCATAGGAGCTCAGAACTTGCCAGCATAGTATAAGTAAGTATCTGACATGGAAATCACCTTTTCTCACATTTTATGCACTAAATTATTGGATATAAAGCATCAAATACAATAAATGATGTAAATTGCTACCAGAAAAATGGTTAGGTTAGGTTAGGTTAGGTTATGACCGGACATGAAATTCACTGCTTCCACATTTTTCATAGCTGGTGCACTTAATAACCATGCATGAAAGAATTAAATTAAAAGCAGGAAATTATGATTAACACAATGTTAGGTTAGGTTAGGTTAGGACCGGACGTGAAATTCATTGCTTCAACATTGCTGGTTCGTTGAAAGCAGTGATAAGAAACAGGGAGGTGAGCATGGAAGTGAAAAAGTTGTTACATGACAGTATTGTGATACCAACTCTGACATATGGAAGTGAAGCTTGGACCCTGTTGGAGGGACAGAAGTCAAGAGTGAGAGCAGTGGAAATGAGTTATTTGAGAGGAGCATGTGGAGTCACATGGAGAGACAGACTAACAAATGAGGAAGTGAAGGAGCGTTGTGGTGTGCTTGAGGACGTGATGGGAAGCGTTAGGAGAAACACGTTAAGGTGGTTTGGGCATGTGGAGAGGATGGAGAGTGAAAGATTGACGAGGAGAGTGTATGTGAGTGAGGTGGAGGGGGTGAGAGGGAGGGGGAGGCCGAGGATGAGATGGAGGGATGGAGTGGAGAGGTATATGAGAGAGGGGGGTGTGAGTTGGGAGCGTGGTAGTGAAATGGCAGGGGACAGAGTGACGTGGAGGCGATTTGTTTGTGGCCACCCCGTTCGGGATTGAGGCGTCTGGCAATAGATAGATAGATAGAACATTTTTTTAGCTGTTTTACTTAAAAACCATGCATGGAAAAATTAAATTGCAAGCAGGAAATTATGATTAAAATTTAGGGTAATTTCTTAACACATTAACAGCATGATGAAAACAGGTTAGGCATGAAAATCTTTAGGGTAACCATAGGTTAGGTTCGGTTAGGACCGGACATGAAATTCACTGCTTCAACCTTTTTTCTAGCTGTTTTACTTAAGAACCATGCATGGAAAAATTAAATTGCAAGCAGGAAATTATGATTAACATTTTTGGTAATTTTTTAACACATTTACAGCATGATGAAAACAGGTTAGGCATGAAGTTTGGGTACTTACGAACAAGAAGCTGCCATCCTGATGTAATAACCCACTCTATCAACTCTGACTCTGACAGGGAGACCTTGCACCTGACACACCTTTCCACTTGAGAATCACCAGCACTTATCACCAACACTTTCCAAAACGTTTTTTTTTTATAACTGGAATCACATCACTTCACTGCACTGTACATAACAGTAAATTCCCGTGTGGTCTAGTGACGATCATCACACACATGATGAAGAAGGTGAAAAGCAGTATCAAGCACTGTAGGAGGTAGGGTATCACCACAAAAGCAATCACTTCGGCCACCATTGTCGGAGGTGTTCAGGAAGCAGTAATGGCGACCGACAGACAGGCGCCACGAGCGTAAACATGGCCGATCGGCACGGGCGGGAAATTCAAACTGACGTGGTCCCCAAAAATCGGAAATTTCTCGATTTTTTTCCCCGAATTTTTTGGCATTTTGGGGGTTGGGCAGCCCACAATATCCGAATAGTGAGTATATCCGAGTATTGGACGTCCGAATAATACAGGGATTACTGTGGTTTTTCATCCTTCTGTCAGGAAGTAATTAGCTGATGCGGGGACTTAGTTTAGCTTCCAGTCCATAGCAAGCATCAGCTGTACCTTGACCAACCTTAATACGATATGAAAATTTCTTGAATAGGCATTCTTTGAGCACCTATAAGGGGAATAACTTTAAAAGGGGAGCACGTGTTGCCAGAACTGTACTTTAAATCTTATTAGACGAAGCATATATACTCAGGCATACCTCCTTCCACAGCATGGGATATCCTCACCAATGAAACTAAACCAGGAGTAGCCTTGGACGCAGTTGAGGCTGGTTGTAATTATTGTGAGATAAATCAGTGTCGTGGCATGGTTGGTTTTGGGGGCAAGCCAGATGAAAATGGAGAAACCACGCTAGATGCAATGATTATGGATGGGTATGTATATATGTATGTAAGTATATCTATTAGAGGTATTACTAGAGAACTGGCACAGAAGATCATGAAGAGAAGTACTGTCATCTATTAGAGGTATTACTAGAGAACTGGCACAGAAGATCATGAAGAGAAGTACTGTCAGTGGCATTGTTGGTTTTGGGGGCAAGCCAGATGAAAATGGAGAAAGCATGCTAGATGCAATGATTATGGATGGGTAGTAAATATGTATGTAAGCGTTTCTTTTAGAGGTACTGTATTACTAGTGAACTAGCACAGAAGATCAAGAAGGAAAGTATTGTCAAGCATGGAAAAACGATGTAAAATTAGTAGTTACTGCAAAGTGTGTAGAGTGAGAGACTGACTATACAGTAAGACCTCACTATAACGGACTAATTGAGGCCCAAGCCATTCCAAAAAATGTGAAATCCCGATAAAAGCAACATTCGGACTTTCCTCTCCTAATCCGGACTTCTGATATATCAGACATTAGTCCGGATTGCACCAATGATTTTTAAAATGTTTTCACTACCGCTGCAGTACTGTACTGTGTTATACCTTCACTACATTTATCAAATGGTATAATAATACTGTACTGTACACTGATAAACATGTCTTTTATTTACCTTATTGTGGTGAACATAGCTGATGTGGTCAGGCAGTCCGGACTGCTTCTGGCTTTATCACACTTTTTCTGATATATAGGAATTTAGTCCGTAGCTCCTCGAGTCCGATAAAAGCGAATTCCGGTCTATTGAAGTCTGTTATATCGAGGTTTTACTGTATATATATTCATTAATTCATCATCCAGTCTTATGCTGCCCCATGAGGAGCATAGGACCCAGGGGCTAGGCAA
>JAGKTI010011411.1:12105-26448 GCA_018397915.1 Birgus latro | reverse complement strand
ATACAGTACAACAATCTGGTGAGTGAAATCGATTGAGGTTAGGCAGAACAGAAGTCTTAAGTGTAGCCTGCTTAAACTACTGAGTTATTTAAAAATTCCTATGTTCTTCACTCACTTTAAAATGAGTGAAATTGTGACTAAAATAGCTAGAGAGTTGGGAGGAGGATGCTCCTTATCTCTGTACTCTTAAGTATGGGCAGGTTAACTTTTTTTTTTTTTCGACTCTGGGCACAGACTTCACAGCCTGCTTTCAAGGCTCAGTATCCTCCTCTCCACATGTCACTATTATATGCGTTTAAATTTGACAGTGAAACTTGTATGCCTTGAGATTTTTTTTTTCTCGGTGTTAACGTTCAGATTTAGATGAAACTAGCTGTTGTTTATAGCACACCAACTCTGATTTATCAGCTGTTTTTGTTTTTGTTTTATTGGCTGAAATTTTGAGTCCCTCCATCTTTCTGGGTGTGTTCAGCACGACTGTCCTCTTGCCTTCATTAAACCGGTCAGTACTTTATGATCGCTAATTATCCATCGTGTCTTTTCTTCGTGACATCTTGGGAAGATCAAAGTACTTCCCTTATCAAATCAGCTTATCAAAGGCTGAACGTGCTGAACTGACTCCCTGCCTTTTTCAACCGTATGCAGTTGCCTCTTATCGTCACTGATGGCTACCACCAGCTCGGTGTCCAGTCATCCGCCCTTGACGATGGTGACGTCTTGCATATTTATTTATATTTTTGTATATTGCAGTCCGAACGATTGTATTTAGGTTAGGAGAAGCTTCTCGAGCTGCAAGAATTAGATATACTATTCATAAACAAGCTCAGTAAATGTGTCTGGCGTGTGAAGGGGCTAAAAGAGTGAATGTTCTGGACCTAGCCTTGGAATCCTACGCGTCGGAGGCATAATAAAGGAATGTCCTGTGTTTAGTAAGAGTTGTGACAAGAAGCAGTGATTCAGGATCACCCTACTGGAAACGTGTCGAAGGTGCGGGGAAGGGGAGACGTTTTGAATGATTGCTCGTCAGAACGATTGGCGTAGAAGTGTTGAAAGTTTTTTTTTTCTTATTATTATTATTATAAGGCGAATGGGAAATCATATTAAATGAGAAGTTCATGTATAATCGAAGTATTTTTGTAACCGTTGGACAACGGGAAGTTTCCCTGACATATAAACTCACTTGCCTGTAACTATAGTAAAATAATAAACGATAATAAGACGAGACAGGAGGGGGGGAGGAACGAAAAGATGTCAGAGAAACTTGAAAAATAAAGCTAGAAAACACGTCAGTTGGTACCTTAACAGTACTGAAGGAAGTAGAACGAGATGAGGAAGGTGAAAAAACAGAGGGTACGATAATGGGGGAAAAAAAAAAGAAAAAGTGAGATACTAAAATGGGAGTGAGAACCGCAGGGAAGTGTAGAGGTCAGTCGTGATGCTATTATATGTTGGTGGATAAGAGAGTCTGGAACTGAAATCGAGAAATCGGTTCATACAGAACGAAGGAAAGTAAGATAATACAGAAGGAGCTAAAGGAGAGAGAGGGGGGGAGGGGTAAAGTTAGGGAAGTAAAAAAAGGAAGTGATAAGAACAGATGGCAAAAGGAAAACAGGAAGAGGAGGTAGTCAGGGATAAGTACAGTACGTGAATAAGGGAAAAAGATAACATTGGAAGAATGACCGGGGAATAAAAAAAAAAAAATCGGGAATGCGGGAAAAGAAAACGCGATTTACTCTCGCCGCATTAGTTGCACACTTGACGTTGACGGGGTGTGACGTACGGCACGGTGAGCGCGGTGGGGTTTTGGGAGCAGTGACTTCGGACGTTGCAGCCGCGAACGCATTGCGTCCCGGAAGGCCTGTATGTGTGTGTGAATGGACCCGGGATATGATCTGAGGACTGGCCCCGGAAGTGTAGAGGGAGAGGGGAATTGTGATTTTCTGGTTTTCATGGATTTTTGAGCAGCTGTTGTTGGTAAAATGTGGTGTTGGTGATGGATGGACTCGAATAATAGTGTACACTAACCCATTGAGACCGGGGACGTAATTTGACTCACTTTTGTTGCTACCGTGCGATTTTTATGCAACTTACGAGTTTCCTAAGACGTTAGTGAAGGCTGTATGCAACTTACGAGAGCTTCCTAAGAAGGCTATATCTAATCTCCAGATAAATTTATTGATACCTTTATCAAACTCTTCCTGATTGAGAAGTCTTCAGAGCTGAGGATGGCAAGAGGAAACTGAAAAGACGTCATTATATAGTTCACTACAGTAATTTATTCTCAATGCCCCAGACGATCATATTATGCAGCATAGATACTCCTCAGAGTAGTTAAGGCAACTTTTTTTTTAAATACCCAGTTTAGACCGGATGACATAACGTTTTCCGTATTTTAATTATCAAAGTACAGTTTCATTCAGCTTAGGATACCGAACTGGAAGGGTGAGATATAGCCCTCAGCAACAACTTCACTGCTACAGGTCCGTTCTAAGTCGAATAAAATTGTGTGGTTTAAGCCAGGGTATAAGAAGAAAGACACTCTTGGCTCAAAGCATTTAAATCGTGCTTGAGGTCAAAGGTATCACACTGACCCCATTTTCATGAGTCCACCATAACTGTCGCCTGAAAGTAAAGGAAGAAGGTACAGAGCTTAGCTCTTCACCTGTGCAGGAGCTGCGCATGTTTACGGACCTAGATACGTACTCTACTTAGACAGTCACTCTCGGTCTGTATCACGAATTAATATATCCACTCCCATGGTTATATATTCTCCCCTCCCCAACCTCAAGCTCGCGCGTCAACATAGTCGGGAACCTAAATGACTGAAATGTGCTTTCACATAACTCTTTGTCTGATAGAAATTCCCATAGCATACAAGCGAAAGGGTTAAGAAGAATAGTCATCATAACTTGATCTCGGAAATACTGAATATCAGTCGACTTTTATGTTGTTAAAGAGAGAGAGAGAGAGAGAGAGAGAGAGAGAGAGAGAGAGAGAGAGAGAGAGAGAGAAAAGCGTCCTCAGATTTGGCTTTTCGCCATTTCCCATCACATAGATAGGAATGTGAGAATTTTTCATGCTATATCTTGCTTGAAATTACTTCGTGCCATGGGGGGTCAAAGTCGGCTGGTACGACTGGGTGACGCCTCAGTGCGGAAACAATGGAGGTCACGGCCGTCAGGAAATAAGGTCACGCTGAAACAAGGCAGATTGGCGCCATTATCGTCATTTGTCCTGTTGTGTCATGTAATGGCGACAGTAAAAAAAAAAAAGTAATCCATAAATATCATACATTGCAACAACACAAACTTGTTGCGTAATGTTAGGTCTTCCTCTGTCTCTGTCGCTTTCTGTATATATATATAAAATTAGAGAGAGCGAGGTGAAATTAGTTTAATAAACCGTGAAAGAACACAAAATTATCCCTTCATGACGAGACGAGAGATCTTTTTCGAGTAGCCCAGTCTACATTAATATCCTGACAGTAGCAAGAATAGAATAAGGCATCGTACTGAAGGGGTTAATGACGGTATCCCGGCTGTTGAGAATGTGAGAGGACATTATATATACAAGAACTTCAACTACACACACGACCCCAAGAGGTATTAATGAGAACAATGGAAGGAAAGGCATAAGCTGTCTTTACTGCCGAGATTGCTTTGCGAATCTGTTTGGGAACTTCCTCACTAACTTCAGCAGGTACTGAGAGGGTTGCCAGTTGCCGTTTTTCATAAGTAGGTTCAGATGTCATGAAAGGCATGAATCTATTGACATGTAATGCCGTTTGTAGGGTACCTGTATGTTTCTATTCGATGATAAGAATCGGTAGGCAACTTTGCTCTGGAGATCGTAACTTCTGAGTTACCAATCCTCTTGTGTAGGCAGGACATTCAGACATGAAACTGATGATATATTTTAACTTCATCTCTATGGGTTTAGAAAATACTGAAAAGCATGAAAGACGAGTTAACCCAGTTCGAGGATGTAATTTTAAGTTAATTCTTGCCACCACCAAATGATTTTCATTCAATTTACCTAGGATATCCAACAGTTTACAGTATTAATGCTATACTGTAATTATCTGACCCCTCCCTATTGAAAAGTCTCTCTTAAACTAAAAATAGCAGCCAGAATTGGATTGAAAAAGTTAAAGAGGATATTGCCCCTGAGGCAGAGCTCCCAGTCAACCTCAACTCCTATTAATCTGTCTGTCTATCGCCTGACGCCATAATCTCGTAAGGGGTGGCCATTTGACTTTGATCTATTTGTTTTACAGGGAGGGGCATTAACCCTCCACCAACCCACTCGTTGACACGTAGGGAGCACATATGGTTTGGTTATATGGTTACCACCCAGCGTTGTAAATAGTTTCTTGGCTTACAGGAAACCATTTGGCTTGTCACTCAATGTAAAGCCACCTGTAAAGGAAAGAAAAGCAACAAGATGTGACAGGAAAGATGGGAGAAATAGAAAGAGAGGAGGGCAGGCACAGAAAAAGAATGATAAAGGCTAAGGAAGAAGTAGGCAGCACTACATCAAGTGAGTGGATGATGGTTGCCACCACCTACCTCAGCTCCTCTAGGATTAAATTCATTAACCATAAACCCATCCTGTCAACTCGAGAACACATTACAGTATTTTATCGCTGGCTACACTCCAAATTGTGTCATTCAGCTCAGGATCTGTAACAGTGAAGGGGAATATTGAGGCTCTGTAGGCCTATACCCCATCCAAGTTGAAAGCGCTCCCTTAAGCTGCATATAATCGTTTGGCGATAGGAGGAATTAAACTAAACACATACTGGTAGTTGATGCCTAACAGTTCGTAATGGAATGCTGTAACAACTAACAAGCTATATAAAAAGCAGGAAAGATATATAGAACAATAAGCAGGTGGACAAACAAGGAACCTTCAAATAGAGGAATAACGAACAATGGAGACCAAGGATGAAGTGAACAAGATGGCAACTGATGCTGAGAAGCAACCTATCCTCATCATATTTAAACTGCCCATTGGTGAGTCCTGGGCCAGTGAAGGATTTTGTAATGATGTACATCAGTAGTATGGTTTATTCAAAATCCTCTGGTACTGTACTGTACTAATATACTGTGGTCATATGTTGTCAGTGGGACATCTCTTCGTGGTGGCACTACCTCCCTGGGGATCTCCTGGGAGCCAGACCATTCCAGCACTCCCCTTCCAATGGAACATGATGCCCCACCACTGCTGCTGTTGTGGGGCAGCTCACACATTGGGAGTGCATTGACCAGGGTATGGATCTCTGATCTCCTCACCAGATCCCTGGTGATGGCGATTGATTTCCCTCATCGCTCTGGTGTCCCAGTGACACTGTGGGCAACCTAGCAGCAGCAGAGGTCATATGGGGATGTTTTACAGTTGCACTTTTTCAAGATTTTGTAATGATATATGTAAATACTACTCTTTGTGAGGCTTAGTATATGGTGTATGTGCAGATATTTTACAGTAAAATTTACTTTAAAATGGTGATGGTGGTAACATCACAGTTGTTGATTTTTTTCTCATGCATCTACAGTTGTTGATTTTTTTCTCATGCATCTGCAACAAATTTCTTTCTCTGTTTGCAGAGATATAGATGTGGTAGGTGCAGGGCACCCATCATCTACTCATTTAATGTAGTGCAGCCTACTTCTTCCTTCATGTATATAATTCTTTTTCTTTGTCAGTCCTCTTCTCTTCCAATTTTTCCCATCCTTGCTCTCACTATTACCCTTTTTTTCACTTCTTGTGACTCTACACTGATTGACAAGCCAAATTGTTTCCTCTTACACAGGAATCTCTTTACGGCATTGGGTGGTAATCATATAACCAAGAAACAGGGTGGTATAGAGCCTACTGTGGTGCCCCTGTTAATTGGGTGGAGTGATGTATGTGAAGTGTCCACCCAATAACCATACTTCCACACTAATCCCTGTACCTCACTGTAGCAAGATGCTGTCAGCTGCATAGGAACATCCATTTACTGCATGGGGGTGGCCCTGCAGGGGTGGTTGCTTGCCTGTGGTTGATGAATCTGCTTGATCAGACAGACTGGAGTAGCACAACAACAACTACTGTAGTAGCAATATACTGTAGATGTTAACTGTACAGTAGTTTTCAGAAGTTATTTTTTTCATTTTCTTTTTCATTGGTCTTATTTTCATGTGTTTCCATAATTCTTCTCTTAACCTTATTAATTTTTTAAAAATATTTTTCTTGCCAATTTTCAGGTGTTTCCACAATTCTTCATCTTTTAACCCCCCTAACCCCCCCTCTTTTTTGTTTTTCCAGGTATTTTTCTTGCCTTTCTGTTGAATGCATGAAGTGTGATACTCTAATATTATAAAATACAGTATTGGTGTCCTTTATTTCTTACATTGTGATGCATGATTTTTTTCAGTTGTTTGTTATATGGTTAGAATATTGTTTTTCAAGTGGGAGGCATAAAAGTGTTCAGTATCTCTTATAAAGACTGCACTGTATATCATATATCCAGTATACCAATTTCTCTAATGCCTTCTATAACACTCTTGGTGCAGGCAGGGGGAGCTTTGTGTCTCAGCGCCCTATGGTGTCTGGAACATCCTGTGTCACCATTCAAGTTGGTTCAGCTGGCAGGTCACACCAAGCTGAATCCTCCAACCATCCTCCCTCCTCCCTCAGCCCTGTTTCCTTTCCTGGTTTCCTCTCCTCTGCTTATAGTCATCATCCTTTTAAGATTCCCCTTGGTAGTCTTGATAGTGATGCTGTACATATGGCTAGTAAAAATATTATCAAGGGTCCAAGGGATAGTTTCAGCAAAACAGGTTCAGTCAAGTTTGGCAAGAAGAGCAAGCGGTCTCTCCCTCCAGCTGGTGGTGGTAGTGAGACAAAGACAAGTAGGGGTGATGATGAAAAGCCAGCTTGCTCTACCACACAACCTGTGCCTTTACCACGAACACATATACTTAGTGAGAGGAGTAGTGCCGATGAATTAACAAACATGCTGACAAGCAGATCCCGACACAGACTTCAGTTGAAGTTGGATGTGTATCCAAAAAGCAGTAAAGATTTCATTTCTCCTCAAGATATTGGGAAATATCAGCCAATCCCTGATGTTGCTTCCATGACCCAGAAAGAGAGGATTGTATGTGATATGAAAGAAAATGCAACCAAAAAGGAGGATAACAAATCCAAATTTAAAATAAACAAAGCAAAGGAGCAGCAGCAACCATCTCACGTGCCTGAGTTTGATATGAATCTGGAAAACAGCATAAAAAACAAACCTGGAGACCTCACACAAAGTCATGACACAGAGGCACCAAATTCTGACACTCCCAGTTGGCCAGTTCTCCAGTCAGCTCATCTGGTAAAATCTGTTGATGCCAAGATAGCAGAGACCCACAAAACTGAGGCATTCAAGTTTCAGTCACATAGTTCCCACAAGTCTGCTTCTCACACTCGTATTGAAAAAAGTCCTCTTGTGAATTCAGACAATGCACTTCATATGGAGTTGATGAGCAAGTACAGTGCAGCTGCCCAGCCAGGTGAAAAAGTGTCGTGCCTACGAAAAGTTAAAACAAAGGAACCCAAAAGTGTACAGGAATTGTTCTCAGACTATAAGTTTGATTTGCACAGTGATGGTGTAAAAGATGCAAAAGAAAATAATTTGATTAATGAACCTGACAGAAGGGTCTCTGAAGGATCAAAAATACAATACTTAGTGGATATTAATCATAGAAATGACAGAGAAGAAATGGCTTCTTTGCCTCCATTCAAACCTGAGAGACTTCTAAGGAGGCATTTTGAAGTACAACGAGGGCCAGACCCCCTTAAATGGATGAAGAAATCCAGTCCCACACAGAACTTGGAAGGAGTGGGACCTGAAGCTTATCGGGTTGAAAATCTCTCAGGTACCACAGGAACAAGAGCCCTAGATCATGGTCTTAAAAGTCACCATGAATCTCTCAGGGTACCTTGGAAAGCTGGGGGAGAGGATGGAAGAACATTTGACCGTGGAGCCCCGGCAAGAAAATCATATAGTAAAGTAGTGTGTCTGGTAAATTTGTAGAAGGAAAGGTAGTTTACAGTAGATGTCTTATTTTGAGATATTGTAGTTTGGATTTATTTGTCTTAATTTTCCTTAT
The DNA here is from genome assembly GCA_018397915.1 of Birgus latro. Classification (NCBI taxonomy): domain Eukaryota; kingdom Metazoa; phylum Arthropoda; class Malacostraca; order Decapoda; family Coenobitidae; genus Birgus; species Birgus latro. The sequence goes on along the minus strand of JAGKTI010011411.1, from coordinate 18,304 downwards.
TTATGCAGTATTGTATATACTGTACTGAGTATTTGTGATAAAAATATAAACTTACTTTCACTCCTTCAGGTATTAAAACCTCCAAACATGAGAGTACAAAGCTGTAGTCAGTGAGATACAACATTGCCTGTTTGGCATAGGTATGGTACAGAAGGTTGAGCTTACAGTGCTTTTTGCCTATGAACCACAGCCTTTTAAAGACCCTGTAGAGTAAGAGACCAGACAAAATTGCGATTAGTTTAGATTTTCTCAACTCTCCATGGCTTGTAATTTTTGGCCCATATTCTTGTTAGTTAAAGAAGCTCCCTACAACCTCTTTATTTTTTTTTTTCTATCTGGTGTATTAATGCATTCTTGTTTGTTATTTTTGTTTTGTGTTGATATAAATAACATACAGGAGAATAATACTCATGGTGTGATATGAAAGCAAATAACATACAAAATGATAAATTGGTTTTTTGCAAAATAAACCATGAAGGAAGAGGTGCTGGAAAGCTTAAGGCCTGTGTGTTGATGAATTACTGTGAGGTTAGGTATGAGTAATCTGATCTTCTATACAACTACACAGATATTCAGCACAGTGCAAGCCTTGGTAGTTAGGTAGAAAATCCATAAACAGTGAAAGAGTAGTTGCAGTTGTCCAGTCTCATTATACTATAGGGTCAGCCAGTCCTCACTGCTTTTCACTTCATACAGATAAGCCTAGAGCAGTTGTGTATTGTTATATGCAGGAAGCATGGCTTTAGAGCAGTACAGTATATATGGAGGGCCTATTGTCTGCCATATAGTATAATACTGACCATAGTCAGCCTCTACCCCCCCCCTTTATTTATTTATTTTTTAAGGATGCCAGTAGTCTGCTGAAATGTTATATTTTAAAGTCTTTTGCCTATCAACTAGCTTGAGTGTGTGCAAAGGACACGTCAAGCATGGTGATGCTTAATTTTGATTATTAATTGCCTTCACATTGCAGCAGCTGCCTTTGGATGTTACGGCTTTTTTCTGTAGGAGTACATATACCCTAGTTCTCATCAAATACTGGACATATCCTTTCATGATTAATGTGATCAACTACACACTTTTGAATCTACTGGACTCTGATAAGATACCAAATTCTAGCTCATATAGCTACAGTATATGGGAGTCTCATCAAGAGTTGTGAATTTAGTGTGTCAAGGAGCCATTGATCATGACTGTTTTTGTATATTATTACATATTATGTACTGAGCTGTATATGTTTAGTGTACTAGCATCCCCTTCAGTGGCTAGCGGGAGTGTAGCGCTTGCGTAGTGTAGCCGTAGTAATGCACCCTTCTCCTCACAGGTGGCCTGGCTAGCTACACCCCAAGCAAGATCCAGATTGGTAGCACCTTCGAGCTGGGTGTGTCCCGGACTGCCCCCCCTCCTCATGCCCCTCCTCCCCCACCCCCTGCCCAGACGGAAGGGGAAGGGAACGAGTTTCTGCGACCAGCTGATGATTCAGAAATTGTAACCTGGAGCGCCGAAAGCACGTCCGACATGCTCTTCTAGGGGGACTGTGGCTTGCATTTCCTCAGATGTCTAGTGGGGGCCTTGTTTGCACTCCCTAAATCACCTAGGTGGAGCCATGTGTATCCTCATTACCCCGTGCTCAATCAGAATGTGCCGCTGTGCTTCCTAGGGGAAAGTTTGGTGTTTGAGTTTGCACCACCTGCCACCTTTCCCTTACAGGTGGATGTTGGTGTTGCAGGAACTCTTAATGGCATCCTCTAGTTGTGATCACTAGAGTTTGAGATGTGTTTACTAAGCCGTTCGTGTGAGTGTGTGCTATTCTAATACTTTATTAGAATGAGTTTCAGCTGGCATAATTTTTTGTGTAATATTTTATAATAATTATAAAGATTGCCTTTACTATGATTGTGATACAGAAGGTAAACATCATCAATATTTAATTTCAGTAGTTTTACTAATTTGCTGCAAAACATTTTTTTTTCTTTTCTTGTTAAATAAGTGGTACTATTGAACTGTAATACATTATACAGGGATTATTTACCTGTGATTTAAATGATTTGTTATTTTATATTTTAATATTAATAGTGCAGGTACTGTATTGTAGGTACATAGTACTTTTTGATGTTAAACATCATTTATTTTTTTGTTTTCTATTTATTTATATTTTTTTTTAGATACTGTATGACCTTTACAGATTAGTGTAAATTCAGTGCTGCACTATCATTCCATGTTACGTGGTGAAGTGAACCATCTTTCATAGGTAAGTAATTTTTATTGGAATTAGAGTCTGTAAATATATAATGAAATAATTGATTTTATTTTATTTATTTTTTTTTTTTTCTTTTCAAGAGTAATATCCTGTGTATCCAACATAATATTTTCCTTTGTTCCTGTATTAACCCTGTTGGGTCTCATCCATTAGAGGGAGAAGTGTTAAAGGCTAGATGATGCGCCATGTAGCTTCTGGATTTTCATACCAGTAAGGACTGTTCATTCTTAATGTCAGCATAGTCAAGGTTCACTTATAAGCCATGATGTGAAAGCTGAATCTGTATAGTGTGGTTACTAATAGTATGTTCTGAAAACCAGGTCTGTATAGCCTCTTCAGTCTGATGATGTCTTTAATATTTATTTTGCTACCACCAGGCAATTTTATTCAGATTAGGAGAGACTTCAAACTGGGGGGGGGTTAGATATTGTGTACACTGACTCATTTTCTTTGTCAAAGGTCTCCCCTAAGTTGAATAAAATGATTTGGAAGCAGAAAGAATGAGATATAAAGGATGTCCATTGGCTTGAGTGAGATGAGTAATGTTAGCATTCCACACTGGGGCCACTTGTTATACTGTTTATATTCCACTTGGTATGATTGGAGGGAAAGTCATGCATCAGCTAGGGCATTAGGTAGAATTTTGTTTCAATCACAGAATTGCTAAATAATTCACCAGTTAAGTTAGTATTTAACCTTATAAATCCAGTGATTCCTTCCCCCCCTTCCATTACCAGTCAATTCTACTTGTCATAAGTAGTTAAATACAGCCTTCATTGGTTATGAAGGCTGTATTTAACCATACCCCCTTGAAAAAACCTCTAATACAACTTTCTGGTAGTAGCAGGACTATGATAAAAATCATGTCACTGTATTTAGTGGGTCAAGAAATCAGGTTTGTGTTACGTATACAAAGGTAAAATACCTGAACATACAGAACTTGTTGCTTTTGCATGATGTTTAATGCTACATCAAGTTCAGTACTAAACTTTATGATAGTGGATACATAGCATTTACTGGGAGTACCTTTTTTAAGCTCATTATTTTTCTCTAATCTTTCATGCGAGTGTTGTAATGAGTTAGAATATGTGTGGAAGAAGTGTAGTACTAACTTATTCAATCTATAATGATTGCAATGGTTTTGATGCAGTGTAAGCTTTTATATAGATTAATCAGAATTACTCTATGTTGAGCATTTGGTGTGTGTAAAATTCCATTCTGATTTGTGTAAATGATAAGACAGTTAATCTTTCTTGCAGTTCACTATTTTATCATAGTCAAACAAGATATGTATGGTATGTCTTACAGAGAAGGATTTAATATCATGTTAATATATACAGGCTGTCTTTGTGTTGTATGATCATGCAGCAGATGTAAAAAAAATTAACGTAAAGGATACCTTGCTGTGTACATATATTTCACTGGTGCATTTTTTTTTATTATAAATTATATAGAGTATCGTCAGCTTTGAACCCAGGCAGTGGTATCCTGGAATTCCTGTCCTATAACATGACATAGTTCCCAAAAGAAGCTTCATCTTTTCCTAGTAGGAGTTTCATCTTATTTACAGCTGTGTTACCTTGTAATTTACAGTTATTCATGTCTTCAGCACAGTTGTGAAAGCAATGGTCATTTGCTTTAAATTGAGCACTTGAAGAAGGCAAACCCCGAATTTTTAACAATAATTTCTGATGCATCTGATGGAGGTAGAATGTGTTTGGTCTCTGTATATCATTGCCAACTGCAGTCTGTAATGTTGGATTCACACTATTCATATCCGATAACTGTAGATGTTCCACAGATGTTTATCAAAAATTGGGAGCTTGTCTTCCTCACAGTTTAAGTTTTAATAATATGGCCCTTAGGTTTGTATACTGTATTTTAAGTTGACATTGCAAAGGAGAAGACAAACTCCCAGTTTTCTGTGTCATTTATGGAACAGTTGTAAGTACTGTACTCTATTAGATCTGTTTAGCTTGCATGTCATATTACAGAGTACATTCAGCAGTGAGAAAGAGGAATCAAATACAGCTTATCTTGATCATGAATATAACAAAAGACTCAGGACTGGGGACTTGCTCACCTTTTTATACACTCAGTTTTTATAATATGGCCCTTCCTTGAATTTACAGTGAACATTAAATGAAAGTACAATATTCAGAATTGTGTGTAAACTATTTCTAGGAATTATTATTACCTGCCATACACCTGTACTGTATACAGCTACTCGTGTCTATCCCTCTTAATGATGTAAGTGTAGTACATCCAACCACCACGTTCCATGTCCCTTCCAAGTTATTTTAAAATTAGACACTCAGTGTTAGTACAGTACAGTAGTGATGTTGCTTTGTACAGAACACAAGGCTAATTGCAGTGCTTTCCCCTGCCTTGCTTTTAACTCCGTTGGTCTGCAGATGTAGTGTTCTTTCTGTTCTTGCCATTTTCACATGATTTTAACTGGTGGGAAACCTCTCACAGTGAAGGGGTAAGAATGTTTCCATTAATTGTAATTGTTGCATAACCCTAGTCTGTGTGGCTGAGCAGACCTGTCAGCCACATATAAGCAGCTGCTTCTGTGGCGCCTTCCTACAGATACAGTACAGTATATACCGTACTATAGCGTATTTCACGGGAGAAAAGAAATTGCCGTTCGGCAACCCTCTTCCAAAGTGTCCGATTTCGTGCATTCTTATGTGTAGCTAAACAATATACAGTGATGTTAAGAACTGTCTGAAATATCAGACTTACAGTAAACATGGGTGAAGCGTATACTGTAATATCATTACTTACAATTTGAAAGGCTGTAGGGAGCATATGCATAATGTAGGTGTGGTCATGTGCGAGCATTGTTGAGTCAGTCAGGTTGACTCGCATTTTCCACTGCAGTCTGTCATGAGCAACTCTGTAGCACCAAAATAATTATTAACATCTATGTCATCGTTTCATTCTCAGTAATTATTTAAAAATACTATAAAAGGTTATGTCTACCTTCTTTTAATGTAGTACGCAATAACATGATACTGGGAGACATCTGTATCATTATTTAATAAATCAGATGTTCAATACTACTTTATTATGCGCATGACAACTGTTAGGCACCCCATGAAATTTAAATGTGTATGCTTAGCTTTTGTTTATTTCATCAGCTGACTGCTAACATTTGTGCTACATTTATGTTTGTGTTTGAAAAAAGCTAAATATATTTTATTCTATTGTTTTGCAATTAAGGCTGCTGTCTTTAACATCACTGTATGTTAATTAGCTACTCATAAGAATGCACGAAATTGGACAGCTTGGAAGAGGGTTGCCGAACGTCAATTTCTTTTCTCCCGTGAAATAGGCTATAGTATGCCTCACCATGATCAAAGTAGAGTTTCCGATGACGAGGTGCAGAGAAATAGGAGGAGGTCTGGTTTCTGGGTGGTTGCCACAGTTGCTTTGTTTTACGCAGGGTACACAGCACCACAACATGTAGCACCTTGTTGGCACCCCATTAATTACTGTAAAATGTTTTAATAGGGAAGTTGTACCCATTTATGGAAAAGTTACTTACTGGTATTGGAAACTTGAATTTTCCTCCAATAAACTCTTCTATTTGTTGGTATAAAATCGTACCCACTTTTGGAAAAGTTATTTATTGGAAACTGTTGAATTTTCCTCAAATAAACACTTCCATTTGTGGGTGTAAACTCCTCCATTGTGCAGGGTCTCCCGAAAGTAATCTAATTGTCAGGTGGTAGCAAGAATAAAATAGAAAAATGCATCATAGTTAAGGGGTTAGTCCTTGTGAAGAGTTGGAGAGGTCTGTGTAATACAGTACTGAGCTGCACTTGCACCAGTGACATGTTCAGGTACTATTCTGTACCTTTAAATTTCGGTAATCATTCTCAGTTCTACTTTGAACGTCACTGACAGTCCATTAATCTCCTGAGTCCTAGT
>JAGKTI010011411.1:0-11838 GCA_018397915.1 Birgus latro | reverse complement strand
ATATATATAATATATATAAAATCTCTACCCAGACCAGTTTTACCTTGTGCTCAGCATGCATTTGATTGATGTGAACTTTTTGGTAAATGGGGATGTCTTAACATGTAGTCAAATTTCTGGCCTCTCTGGGTGTAGTGCCTCAGGGGTATATACTGTATACCCTGTGTGAGTGTAGAATAGGGTGCCAGTATTGTAAATCACTTGGCAGGAAAGAGAACCCTTCATATAAAATTATTGACTGGGCATCATCTTGAACCTCTCCCTGGATGACATGTTCCACCATGGCTGTTTGTATATCAAAGGCACAGTTCATTTCCTTTAATCACAACCTAGGCATTACTGTTTGTTTCCCCATTGTTTTGTGTCTTGTTTCTTATGGCTTTTCTAGTTTATTGGCTTGCCACTTCTTCCTTGTTCCCATGGATCATCCCTTCATCCAGGACATTTCCTTTCTGGTTTTATTTGGCATAAACTGAGGGTAGCTTGTTCATAGTACTTCCCAAAGTTGCCTCTTGTGCCATTTCTTTCCCCTCCCCCCTCCCCCATTCATATCCCCCTCAGAGGGCTCTTTACTTTTGCAGTTTTTCTTTTTATTTGTTTCGTGTTTTTCTTTGCATTCTGACCACATTGTCTTGCACCTTACCTATACATACAGAGAGCTGTGGAGCTCATCTGGACATCAGTCTGCTCTTTGGGTCATTTCCATTTGACAGTCTCCACAAGGGAGATGGGTGGCAGACACTGGCTCTCCAAATCTTCCCCTTTCATTTCTTCACACTCCTGAAGGACACCAAGCTGAATGTCACCTCTGTCCTTTCCCTGGTGTAGAACTCCTCTGACATTTCATTCTGCTAAGCACCTCTGTTTCCCTCAGATCAATTTTGGAATCTTGGACTGGTGTGAGATGTAACAAGCAAAAAGTAGGACAGCTTGCAGGCCAACCACCTTTTATTAACCTCTCCATGTCGGGCTGTTCATACCACCATCGCCCTCACAGTATGGGCAATTTTCCCAGAGTTGCTTGTTTTCAAACCTTAATATCTCAGAAATCATAGCAGTTAGGGAAGCAAATTAAAAACCATATTACTCATCAACTCTTCTTTTTGCAAATAAAACCATCCCTAGGTCTGTAGCTGGTCGCATTGAGGAGTAAGGACGTGAAGAATATACATAATTTTTGGCCATGAGGTAGGCTATATTCGTGCATGTATGCATGGCACTGACTTTCGCTTTGCTCTCAACGTGATTAACTTCTCCATTACTAGATAAACTAGACACAGTTGCATCCAAGACATGCCCTATGACACTATCACTTAGCCCTTTCCTAATATCCTTGGAAAGAGGCTTGGCAGGGGTGGATGAGACAAGGGTCTACGTAACAGAATCGGTTGAGAGACGTAAGAAAACCTCGTCCTACACTTGGCAAAGTCACAGAGACGGCCGAGATATGCTTGCCTCGGGTGCTGGGAGGTTATCTCCACCCTTTGGTGACGAGATCAAGTAGCGGTTGCTTCAAACTGTGGCATGAAAACACTTGCAGTTCCAGCCATTCCCCAGTGGCCCTGATCCACCAGTTTCGCGGCGATATAACCATCACCCGGCGCTTAGGGATTAAGGGATGTTATACTAGTTTCTTCCTTACAACTTTGTGTGCTCCTTCGTATGACCCTGACATGGAAGAAATACACCCTCAGGCCTTCCTACCTAAGTGGGTGTCACTGATCAAAAGGCATCCCCCTGCCCAGCACAATCTGCCACGAGGTGTCTATTAGCAACCTGTTAGTGCATGCCTGATGCTGTCATTTGTTTCCTTGAATTCTTTTGATATTTTTGGCTTACTGGTACTTCATAGGGAATGCAGTGTTTATTCTAAAGGCAGCAGCATCATGCATGGTGCATTATGGACATCTCACACTGGTCTTGAGTATTTATAAAGTAATAAAGACAGGAGTTGCTGCGAAGTAGCACTTAGCAGTGTACAAATACCTAACATGATGCTCTCTAGATACTTCTTAAATTCGTAAATACTGTACTAGTCAGACCCTTCTGAAGAAGCCAGTTCTGTATAGAGAGCAAGACGGATAAATTCTGACATCGAATCTTCTTGGCGAGTCACATCTTGGCAGTAGTTACAGCAAGTTGTTCTGTGGTGATCCATGGGTATCTGCCCTATTGCTCTCTCATATCCTTAAGTTCTAGATATGTTTGGCTTTGTTAGGTCACAGTGCAGTGTGTCTTTTGACAGAATGACTTTTTAAAAATCTGATATGTCATTTCCTTTTGCATTCCGATACTATCTCATACAGAAAAAATCTTTTAGTCAGCTTCTATCTATCTATCTATCACAAGATGCCTTAATCCCTTAAGGGGTGGCCACAAACAAATCAACTCCATGTCACCCTGTCCCCTGCCATTTCACTGCCCTGTTCCCAGCTCACACCCCCTTCTCTCATATAACTCTGTACTCCATTCCTCCATCTCATCCTTCTCTTCCCCCTCCCTCTCGCCCCCTCCACCTCACTCACATACACTTTCCTCGTTAGTCTGTCATTCTTCATCCTCTCCACATAGCTAAACACCTCAATGTATTTCTCCTAACGCTTGCTATCACATCCACATCCATACCACAATGCTCCTTCACTTCCTCATTTGTCAGTCTGTCTCTCCATGTAACTCCACATGCTCCTCTCAAATAACTCATTTCCACTGCTCTCACTCTTGACTTTTGCCCTTCCAGCAAGGTCCAAGCTTAACTACCATATGTTAGAGTTGGTATCACAGTACAGTACTGTCATGCAGTGACTTTTTTTTTTTTACTTCCATGCTCACTTCCCTGTTTTTTATCACTGCTTTCAAGGAACCAGCAACCTTTCTTCCTTGTTGTACCCATTCAAGCACTTCATCCTCCAAACTTCCATCCTTACTCATACTCTGACACTACCCAAGTACTTAAATGCACCCACATTTTCAGCTTAAACTGTATTAATGGCAGTCCTCCTCAGCTGTGAGTACAAGCTTTGTAATAATACTCTCCCACACTGACCAAGACTGTTACAAGCCTGTGAGAAACCTGAACCTCTGTCAGTGGAGAAGACAATGTTAGTTCAGAGCATCAGGCTCTTTCATTGTACTGTGACTGGCATTTCAGCACAGTGCACTGTTTTTATATAATTTCACTATGATAGGCTATTACTGACTGACTGAGCAAACTTCTGTATAGCCAAATTAGGTTCTGTTATTGCAGTTCCCACTCTATGATTTTTTTTCTTCATTCCTTAGGCTGACTGAATAATATCCAAGGACATACAGTACACACAAGAGAGCCCAGACCCTTGGTTGGTCCAGTGTCCTTCTGACACCACTCCTGGGCCTACAGTGTCTGAGACACCAAAGGTAGCTTTTGTTTTCATAAGGCAGGACATCATAGTGAATAGTAACTCTACATGGCAGTAACCCCACAAAAGGACCTCAAATTGAGTTATTAATACTAAGAAGTTATACTGTTGGCTCCAACATAATTTAGCTAGAAGTATATAGAGGATTAATATTCAACCAGTCCAGCTCCCACTTGAATCTTTTTTGATACCTTCATTGATGAGGGATAATGTGGGACACCCCTAGCTGCAGTCTTTCCCAAAGACTGACTTTAAAAGTAAAGAAAGCATTTCCACAGAATGACCTGGATCAAAATATGCTCCCACTGCCAATGAAAAGGCAGTTTTAGAGCCACAGGTCTACTACAAGATCATCCAAGGCATAGGTGCCTGACCCTTACAGGAAATAAAGTAATTCAGTATGGTTAAAACCTATAGAATATTGCAGTTTCCTGCCTCCCTCCCACGTTGGATGCCTTAGACTTGGGATGAGATTTTCAGTCACTAGAAGGACGTTGTGGCCAAGTCCATTCCCCACAGATATACAAAAATCTTTACAAATGCCAGAAAACTGTCTCGGCATAAACACAAACTATGGAAGAGATCCCATGTATTCAAGGTGAACTAACTGACATTGATCCTTTAATTAGAATACAAGGAACTTTCCCAGGCTTCAGCTCTTCTCATCATTTGACAGTACAGTATTTTCCACTTTAGACTATCAGTTTCATCATGCATCTATGGGTTGTTTACCTCCAAGTCCACCCAAACAGATTAGGCTCTTTCTTAATACATCCTCCCTGCTGTCCACAGACATATCTGTATTGAGACCTGCCAAAGCCATCCTGTTTGTGTACCTCTCAGAATAGACCAGCTGAAGGTTCAGATGCCTTCATAGTGCACTTGAATGTTGTGACCTCCATATACTTGTTCCTCAACACTTTGAAGAGGGAAATTTCCTAATTTTCTTCTTTTACAGTTCAGCTTCATGAACCTTCAGCAGGTGGTCTTTGTAGCTTTGAGGCACTACACCAGAAGATGTCAATAAAGAGGTTTTTAGAATCAAACCCTCTGTTTGCAGGCTCAGAGTGTGTAGGAACCACATTACTGCCTTCTGTGACAGTTGGTTTCTCCTTCGCTCATTCAGACTGCCTGTCTTTTATATACAGTAGGTATATTGAGACAAAAACAAAGAAGTGATTAACACAATATACTTTTGATATATCCCCGGGCTGGAACATAAGACCAATCCAATGGAGTTTCATGGGTGAGCACATACCTCACTGACAGTTTTTCTCAGAAAGTTCACCTCTCCTGAGTGATTTAAAGTATGGAAAACATACAGTTCTCTAAGCCTGGCATGAAAAATAGTTTGTTGGGGATGCCCTTCAAGCCATAAAATAAGGTTTTATTCTGAAACCTGCCAGTTTCATTGTGTTTTGGTGCATTGTACAGAATAGTTTGGAGTATTTGTCACTCCATATGTATGTATATTTAAAAGGCTTGAATGTGAATACAAAATAGATGCTAAGGTACAAGAAGTGGTTCATGTGAGAATATTATACTGTACTGTTAATGTTGGTCAATTTGAATGCCATATAATGTGCAAGATTGATAAATGCCTGGCAGTGTAAGTTTCTGGTGAGGAATAATATTTGTAACGGAAAGTCAACTTGCCTACCTGTATTCTCTGGTTATTTCCTATTACTGTACAACTCTGTGAAAGCGGTATAGTGTCCAGAGAGAGTGTTTTATTGGTGGCTGAGTTGATCAGAATCTTTTAAAATCATGCTGGTGTAGTATGATTGAATGCCAAGAATTTTAATATATTGCAAAATGCTCTGTATGATACTAGCATTGATTTGTATGTTTATAGGCCTGTGATTGTATTAATAAATGATATGTCAAACTGGAATGTGCTTGAAAATAGTTTTGAAAGTATGAGTAAATTTTAATTGTGCAAGTATGTTGTAAAAATGACCCCGCTAATACCAATACACCAGTCCTGTATGAGACAGCCCTAGCATGTATTCAATATGGATGGTGGGCGTTAAGCGCCGAAGTGGTGACATGTAGATTGTAGGAGGACGACTGGGCCTTGATAGCAGGCTGTGAAGCCTATGCCCAGAGTCGGACACATAAAAAAAAATAAAAAAAAGTGCAGGATGCAGTCATGGTGGTGGAGGGTTTAGATAGATATAGCCAGCTCCATTGCTAGGGTTAGGAGTGAATGGAAGAAGTTAATGGAACTGTTACTTTCCTGCCATGGAGCCTGGATAACTTGATGGAAGATGAGAGAAAAATAATCATCTGGGTCACTTTGAGCAGTACTGTACATAACCAAGAAATGGATTAAAAAAAAAAAAATCTGGTTCCATCCCATCCCATCCTGGAAAAATTCCTGGCTTACTGGAAACAAGGTGCATAGACACACAGGTAAGTGGTCTGTGCCACTGACAGTTTAAAAATTTTGGCTATGAGAATTCTGACTTGGTGAGCTTTTACTAGAGTGATACAGTATATTCAATATTCATTCTGTACATAATGACCATAACATAAAAAAAAACACACTTTTCATTTCATACTTGTATAAAACTAGTGTGGTAGGTGGGGGCACCCATCATCCACCCACTTGGTGTAGTGGTACTCTGTTTTTAGGGTAGCTCTACATTTGGTGGCAAGTCAAATGATTTTCTGTAAACCAGGAAGGCATTTACAGTGCTGGGTGGTATCCTTATAACCAACCAACATGTGTTCCCTACGTGGCAACAAGTGGGTTGGCAGAGGGTTAGTCCCCCTTTCCAGAAAATACAAACAAGAAGCCTCACACCAGGACTGATCAAAAGATGACAATTAAGGACCGAACAAAGGACATGATATAGATTGCGACGAGGAATGTAAAGGGTGCAAATGATGACGTGAAAGAGAGATTGTTGAGGTGCATGAGGGTACAATAGTGGATGTATGTGGATTAACTGAAACCAAATGGAAAGGTGAGAGTGTGAGAGAATGGGAGTATGGATGGGGTATGTGTGTGGGAGTAGGTGGGAGTGAGAGGGCAAAAGGAGGAGTGTTTATTGTTGTGAGTAACAAATGGAAGGAGAATGTAAGAGAGTATGGATCATTTGGCTCAAGAAATGTGTGGGTAAGATCGAAAATTGGACTACAAATGTGGGCAATTGTGTGCGTGTATGCACCAATGCAAGATCGTGCAAGCAGATTGATAGAAACCCCGCTAGGTAACAAAAAGGCGCTACCCCTCCTGGCACGGCAGTCCCGGGCGCGGCTCGAACTCGCGACCCCCCAGTCCCGAGCTCGATGCTCTACCTCTGAGCCACCGTGCCCCCTTACAGATTGATAGAAGAGTTCTTGACAAATGTGAAAGCGTGCATGGAAAAGTTTGAAAGGAATGAGAGAGTATTTTTGATTGGAGATATGCATGGTAAAGTAGGGAATGTGAAGGTGGATGGAGTAGTTGGCGAGTGGGGTGTGCCTGCTGAGACAGATGATGATGCCAGTGTTTTAGTGGACATTTGTGCCAGGAGGGGGTGGGTGATAGCTAATACCCTCTTCGGGCACAAAATGATCCATAGGTATGCGTGGCGAGTGATGAAAAGGGTGGGTGTTGAACTGAATGAATGAAAGGCAATGATTGATTATGTATGTGTGGATGAAAGGATGAGAAGGTGTGTAATGGATGCAAGAGCACATAGAGGCTGGGGGAGCAGACGAGAATTGAGGTCCAAATAAAATGGAGAAATAGAAGAAAGGAAGGGCAGGAGGAGGTAGTATATGCAAGCAGGTTGGAAAAGTTACAAGAGGATGAAAAAAAAAGGCAGAATATAAGAGAGAAGTGGAGGAGCAATTGGGTCAGTATGGATTGGAGCAGATGGGGGACGTGGAAGGTGTAAGCAAGATATTCACAAAAGAAATCTGTGCAGCACGTGAGGTGGTGTGTGGGGTGAAGAGAAGACAAAAAGGGGTGCAAGAAACTGTGGTGGAATGAAGAGGTGAGACAGGCTGTGGCACAAAAGAAGAAAGCATATAGTGAGTGGATGAGAAACAGGGGCATGGAAGAAGTTGAGAGAGAGAAGGGAGAGTTATATGTAGGGAGGAAGAGAGAGGTGAAAAGATTAGTAAGAGAGAGGAAGAAGAGAGTGGATGAGGAATTTGAAAGGAATTTGAGTATAAAGTGGAAAGAATGTAAGAAAATGTTCTGGAAAGAGGTAGACAGGGTGGCAAAGAAGTTAGTCGGGGAGTGAAAGATAAAAATGGTAGATTACTTGTGGAGAAGGGAGAAAAGTGAGCAGATGGCGAGAACACTTTAAGGAATTATTGAACATAGAGAATGAAAGTAATGCAAATATAAGTGGCTAGGGCATGGCTGGGAGGAGGAGGGATGTGAGAGGTGAAGAAGAAATCAGTAGGATGGAAGTTGTGGAAGCAATGAAGAAAGTCAAAATGAGGAAAGCCCCAGGAGTTGATGGAGTTTGTGGTGAAATGCTGAAGCATGGGGGAGAGATAGTAGTAGAATGAATGTGGAAGATGTGTAGATTGGCCTGGGAGGAAGGTAGAGTCCCGGAGGACTGGAAGTCAGGTATAATTATTCCCCTGTACAGAAGTCGAGAGTGAGAGCAGTGGAAATGAGTTATTTGAGAGGAGCATGTGAAGGCACATGGAGAGGGAGACTAACAAATGAGGAAGTGAAGGAGTGTTGTGGTGTGGTTGAGGATGTGATTGGAAGCGTTAGGAGAAACATGTTAAGGTGGTTTGGGCATGTGGAGAGGATAGAGAATGAAAAACTGATAAGGAGAGTGTATGTGAGTGAGGTGGAGGGGGCAAGAGGGAGGGGGAGGCCGAGGATGAGATGGAGGGATGCAGTGGAGAGGTATATGAGAGAGGGGGGTGTGAGTTGGGAGCATGGTAGTGAAATGGCAGGGAACAGAGTGACATGGAGGCGATTTATTTGTGGCCACCCTGTGCGGGATTGAGGTGTCTGGCAATAGACAGATAGATAGACAAAGGAAAGGGGGGAAAAGAAGTGTGTGGTAATCATAGGGGCATTTTTCTTCTTGGTGTAATAGGAAAAATGTATGGTAGGATACCTATTGATGGAGTTAGGGAAATAACTTACTTGGAGAACAGGGAGGTTTTAGGAAGGGAAGAGGTTGTGTAGATCAGATATTCATTCTTAGATCATTAGTGGAAAAGTTTCTAGAGAAGGGAAAGAAGTTGTTTGCAGCCTTCAGGGATTTGGAGAAAGCATGTGACAGGGTGGATAGACAAGGATTGTGGAAAGTATTAAAAATATATGGAGTAGATGGGAAGTTGCTGAAGGCTGTGAGGAGTATGAATGAGGGTGCTAAGGCTGTAGTATGTGTGGATAGTGTATTGAGCGAATTTTTCTACTTAAAGTTTGGATTGAAACAGGGATGTGTTATGTCTCCATGGTTGTTCAGTCTGTATATAGATGGGGTTTTAAAGGAGATACAAGGTAGGGCAGTGGATATTGGGGTGGCCCTAATGAGAGACGGCAGTGTGTGGAAACTCCCTGTACTTGTTCGCAGACAATACTGTGTTGTTAAGACGAAGGGGAGCAGCAAGGCTTGGCAGGTGAGTTTGGGAGTGTGTGTAAAAAATGGAATCTAAAGGTGAATGTTGAGAAGAGTAAAGTTATGGTCTTCAAGAGAAGTGAAGTCAGTAAATGTACAATGAGGATGGATGTGGAGGAAATGGAAAATGTGAGTGCATTTAAGTACTTGGGTAGTGTGAAGAGTAAGGATGGAAGTTTAGAGGATGAAATACTCAAAAGGGTACAACAAGGAAGAAAGGTTGCAGGTTTCTTGAAAGAAGTGACAAGAAACAAAGAAGTGAGCATGGAGGTCAAAAAGTTACAAGACAGTATTGTGATACTAATTCAAACGTATGAAAGTGAAGCTTGGACTATGTTGGAGGGACAGAAGTCAAGGGTGTGAGCAGTGGAAATGAGAGGAAACTGTGAAGTCACATGGAGAGACAGACTGACATATGATGTGAAGGAGCGTTGTGGTGTGGATGTGGATGACAGGAAGCGTTAGCAGAAACACACTGAGGTGGTTTGGTCATGTGGAGAGTGAGAGACTGACGAGGAGTGTATATGGATGAGGTGGAGGGGGTGGGGAGAGGGAGCGGGAGGCCAAGATGAGATGAAGGGACGGAATAGAGAGAGGTGTTGGAGAGAGAGGGGTGTGAGCTGGGAGCAGGGCTTAGAAATGTCGGGGAGCGGCGACATCGAGGCGAATTTGTGAGATCACGGCGTCTGACAAAAGATAGATAAAACTATTTTTAAGTCCTGGGTAATTTTACTTGTATAGCCTTAGTAAATGTATAATTTGGTATCAAATGGTCGGTATTAACGGAAAAAATATATTGCAACGCGAATCAGGCGATGTGCAATAACTCCCCTTAAAATGAACGACGATAAACAGCGAGTATAAGTGTGTGAAGTATTTACATTCTGGGAGGGCGATCAAAGCGGTCCAACTCCGCAGAGGTGGAAACATTTCCTATGCTGCGTAGCCCTTTATTATAAAACGAATTCCAACATTTGTTTTGAAAGTTTTGTGCGTATTCAGACAGCTGACAAAGGAATAACTTAAATTCTTATGTATAACAGTGGGATTAGTGAAGAGATTCTGATCCCTTCTTATACTCAAATGTGATCGTCTTTTCTGTGGAAGTATAGATACTTAAAATTAACAGCAAGGTGACATGTGCCATCATGCCGGTGAATTTCACAGGGATAATCTTTCGTCCACACCCTCTAATCATCACAACATGGATAGTCACTGGATGGTTGTTTTTTCGTATTGTGGAAGACGCTGACACAATTTAATTAAGGTAGGTCATATACTGTCATTATGTGACTCAGAAAATGACTGGAAGTAAGCTGTATCTCTCAATCCCGAGTCTGTCGGGGACCCCATTGGCCGGCAATCGGCATCAGTATATTTATATTGTTCGTACGAGATGAACACATTTATTTGGACGCACTGCATCAGAGAAATCTTGGTCCGATAAGATGAGTAAAAGTAGGGATCAGATAGATTTGGTTTAAGAAATGAAGATAACCATTGAGGGTCAAAGGCTGGTGAGAACTAGGAATACCATGCTGTACAATACCCATATTCTCTTACCCATTCACAAAGACCTATTTACGCTTTTCCTTTTTGGCAGGATGTTCTTAGTAAGTGCTGATTCAAAAACCACACCTCAGTAAAACAGCTATGACCCTCACGCGAAGACCTCTGGCTGGTACTCAGAACTGTTTACCAAGATGGGCTGTGTAGTGTAGTGAAGGATTTTATCACCACTTCTTTAAGGCATGGCAGTGCCTGTGCATTTCTTGTTGAGAAGGGTAAGGAATTTAATTTTCTGCTCTTTTTTGTTATTTTTCCTATATACAGTAATGTTACAGCAGTGCTGTCACCCTGTATAATACATCTTGTGACCCTATTATTATAGAACTTTAATTCCCCAAAGAATAAATTTGTTCTTTTGGGCAGACACAGTTTTGTCGATAAAAGAAGGGCTTTCTGATTATATTTTGTGGTTCATTTGATTTTGACCCATTTGTTTTGGAATTGCTTCATTTCCGTGTTTTTCTGGTAAATTTTCAGTTTTGGACTTATCTGGATTTCAGCATGCAAACAGTGTTTTTACGATGGCTTTTGATGTGGTTTGAATGATTTTGACCTTTATTTCTGTCTCAGATCACTAGTTTTTGTGATTTCCCCCGTACCCACCTAGGGGTTTTATTAGGGGAAAATAACAAAAGCCAGCAATGTCCAATTGAAATGATGGTAAAATTATTCAAAACACATTAAAAACCATCAGAAAAACATTGCATGTGTAGCCAAAATCCCTAACCGATCCTAACCCAATCTGACTGAACCTAACCTAACCTAACCCCATCATAAGGAAAGTGCTGTACCTTGAAAATCAGACACTTGGTAATTGCACTTTTTCTTTTTTCGCATTCGTTTTCGGAATGGGGGTGCTATGACCAAAAACCAAGAAAGTTTATCGTCTCTGAAGCAACACAGATTTTTACAGCTTTTACAGATCATCTGAGCTGCCATAACACCATGATGTCTTAAAAACTTAATACTGTAGCATCAGATTTGTCTGCATAATCCCCGTGAAATTTCACAGCTATTGTACTGAGAAGTAATCACTCACAGCTGGAGCAGGGAGACGCCATCCTGATACTGAAATTCAAAATCAGGCATGAAATGGCCGCCAATTATTCCAACCTATGATTGGTAGAGATGAAAACAAGCACATCAATCAGCTGGGGGGGGGGGGGAGCAGTCAGCCATTGCGCATGTCAGGCACTAGCACGTGCCTACTGACTAATGCAAGAAAGCCTTGGTTTAATCACGCTTGTTCTAATGCTGTCCGCAACAAGGAGAGGGCCTATAAG